>VZTF01008741.1:1044430-1100433 GCA_013397755.1 Cnemophilus loriae
CTTGTGAACTGCAATGTCAGTCTGTGAATAACTGGAGGAGTGGAAAAGGTTTCACATCAGTTCAGATACCTTCTCTTTGCTCTCCCTCTTCCTTCCCTATTCTTAGCTTTTATTGTTGGGGATTTTTTCTTTATTTTCTTACCTGTAGTACCCTGTAGATGTGTTTTCTGTTGTATACAGGGTTTTTTTTCTGTAACAGATTTCATTATCATATAGTTCAATTCTATTAAATTTTATTGTCTCATTATTTTCTTTCAGTCTAACTGGTGAAACTCAAATTGATAAGGAAAAAAGTGTTAACCATTCCCTTTCCCCTTTCCTACCTGTGAATTATCCCGGGGTGCAGATGGAATGGTAAGACTTAGCTATGGGTTTTGTGGGGTTTTTTTTGTCTTTCAGGGACCACAACAAACAGAAGACAAGTGCTCAAGTTAGTATTTTGAGTGACTAATTAGTCAAATGGAAAAGCTAGTTGATGTTATGTCCTTCTGCAAGGATTGTACATATTGAGCTTACAGAAGTTTTGTTGTGGGTTCCTATTAACATCATCAATCACCTGTTGTGTGGTCCACTAAAAATTAATATAATTTAATAAAAAATTATGTATTGCCTTGGAAAGGGCGGACAGCAAGAACCAGATATTTTGAAGTGTCTGAAGGGCTTAAACATTGCATTCTGGATTGCAGCTGTGTGCCTAAAATGATGTGTTTGATATATTAGCCAAATTTTATGTACTTACAAGAATTATAAAAGCTATATAATGAAGTAACTAAAAAAATTAGCATTGTTGATTGGATTGAAAATTTCTCCTGCTTATCTGCTTGAGAAAATATGATAACATTTTATGTAGAATCTGTTATGAATTAAATGTAACTTTCAGCTCCTTTTTCACAATTTCTACATGTACACTTTCCTTTATAACAAACAAGCAGTTATAAAGCTCTGAGAGCCCACAGCTATTTGTGTTAGATGGAGAAAGCGTGTCTATTTTTGCTCCTATAGGAAAAAAATTGAGTTAGGTTCAATATGCTGATAAATGAAAAAGCGGTAATATTCCAGGGCGTTGTGGTTATGACAGAGAAAGCTTGTTAAACATATCAAAGCATACCCCAGATAACAGCTGAATTAAGCTGCATGGTTAGGAATTAATTCTAGTTGAAAACATACTTTCTTTACATAAAATTCAGCTATATCAGTACATACTCCACCCAAACATTTGTTCATTTTCTAAAACTTGGAGTAGTGACATGTATGGAAAAAAGCTGAAGAGTTTCATATGCTCGGAAATTGTGCAGAACAATTAAACAAGATGCCATTCAGATTTAGTTGTTGTGACAACTAAGAGAACAAAATGTGAACTGCGTGCAAAATATTATTCCCCTTTTGTGAACAGCATCGGGATACTTTTTTGGCTTGCAGGCTTGAACAAGTGACACAGTTAGCTGAGTGACGCTTCACTTCCAGCTAATTCTTGGCATCATACTTAAAGCAGTCTTGTACAGCTGCACTGACTGATAAAAGCTCTACTGCGGCATATGGTGCTGTTAGATCAGTGCTTTGGAGAACCTTATGAAAGCCTTGCCTTCCAAGCTAAAAGTGAGAATAAAAAGTTTTTTCTTACAATTTTTTTTTCTTTTTTAAGCCTCAAGGGTTCATTTCTCATCTCATTAAAATCAATGGGAATTTAACATTAAATTCAACGTCGGTTTTTATTCTCAAATGACAATTTATGCAGTGTGGGGCTTTTCATGTGCTCTACTGGGAAGATACATTTGAGAAACTAAACACTCCCTTGGTTTTAACCAGTATCTGAACACATCAAACAAGATGAGGTAAAGGAAAGTTTTGAGATTTATGTGCATTACTGAAGCCATGGTTAGGATGGGAGGAGAGGCAGCTCCTCGGTGCTAGTTCTGTCTGGGATAGAGTTAATATTCTTAGCAGCTAGCATGGGACGCTGCTTTGTATTTGTGTTGGAAACAGTGTTGATAGCATATTTGCACTCCTGCTGAGCAGGGCTTGCAGAGCACCAACGCCTTTTCTGCCTCTCATCCCAACCCAGCAGCAAGCAGGCTGGGGGTGCACCAGAAGCAGGGAGAGGACTAACCAGGACAGTTGACCCCAAGTGACCCAAGGGATGTTCCATGCCATATGGCCTCATGCTCAGTATATAAACCTGCGGAAGGAGAAAAGGGGATGTTTGGAGTGATGGTTTTCATCTGCCTAAGTCACCATTATGGGTGGTGGAGCCTGGATTTCCTGTAGGCAGCTGAACACCTGCCTGCTAATGGGAAGTGGTGAATGAATTCCCTTTTCTGCTTTGCTTATGCATGCAGTTTTTGCTTTACCTATTAGACTTGCTTAATCTCAATACATGAATTTTCTCATTTTTACTCTTCCAATTCTCTCCCCCATCACACCACGAGAGAGTGAATGAGCAGCTCCATGAGACTGAGTTTCCAGTTGGGATTAAACCATGGCAACCACCCATCCACCTCTTGTTCAGGGAGCCCATTTTGATTTGGCAGTTTCAGGAAGAGGCATTAGTGTGCCCCAGCTGGTGGCTGCCCAGCAATCCCGTGAAGATTGCGGAAACCTTCCTGTAGCACTCTCTGTAACTCTGTCCAGGTACGCATTAAAGTATTGCCTGAAATCACCAAACACTACCACTGATTTATAAACAGATCTGGAGATGTATGCTGGAATTCAGTACCAAGCCATCTCACTTGATCTCTATGGCTCTATAAAAAGAGTAGTGAAGATTTTTGTAGCTATATCATCTTTAAAAGCCACTCCTTCGTAGAGTTTGAGGACTGTTTGGTAAGTTACCTGACATGTAGCTTAGTGCTGCCTATCAATTGTGGCTATTATAGTCACTCCAGATGTAAATGAAGTAAGCAGATTTATTTATATAGTGCTTAAGTGGGCAAGAAAGAGAGACATCTCTAGTGACATGGACAAAGTTAATGCTCAGAACATTTTTGCAGGATATTGAGTAACTGAAACAGAACCTTACATCATGGCATCACAACATCATTAAAAGAAATTTCACCATCTGACATGATGTCAGAGGGAATGACAGTGTTTCTATCTGCATCTAAAAGCAAGATAACACCTTTTTGCATGGATCCTAGCAAGATGGGCACCAACAACCTGTAACTCCTGAAATGAATTGAAAAACTGACAGATAAAACTGATATCTGCTGCCAGTGTAATAACAGCCATTAATAATGGCTCCTATAGTACCTGAATTCATGCCTTTTTCAGTTTCTCAACACAAAGTGAAAGCTGGAGGTTTCTGCAAAACCACAAAACGTAAAACTGAGCAAGGCATTTCCCTGAGGTAATGAAAAAGGTATCTTAAGTCAGTTTTTTATGTGCATTTAAAATTAAAAGAGAAAAGAAAACTCTCAAGCAGTGTCAGAGAAAATATGGCAACTATATATAATATATATTAAGCTATATCAACTGACTGATCCTTTAGTTCTAGAATGTAGACAGATTCTGGAAAACAAAAGAAATCTCATTTCTCTAGATTATTTATTAAAAATAATAACTCATGTGTTCTATGATGAGATGCAGGACCAAAGGCATAAAGCAATCCTAAATCTGCTTTTAGGAAGCAGTTTGGACGTTTCTTTCCCTAAGTGGTTGCTGGACCACATGGGTCTGATGGAAGGAACAGTCTGCTCAACAGGGATAACATCTCAGACTCTGCATGAGGGGCAATATGTGGTGACCCTAATGAAGGCAGCTTCTTTTCCTCTTGGTTAGTGTACAACACATGTGCTTGAAAGTCTTGAAAACAGTAGAAGGAGGACTACTTGTAAACGACCATTTTTCTGCTACAGCTGCAAAAAGTTGGTAGTGCTGTGTTACAAATTTTACTATCAGAATCTATTCTCTTTATATGTTCCATGCTTTTTACTCTTGATATTGTCCTATTAGCTTGTGGAAGACAGATCTTACATTCAATGAAAAATGAAGGCAGCAGAAAACAATTGATTGTGCCCTGAGGATTTCATCACTATTGTAGCTTCTGAACACAAATCTCGAAAAATTCAAGTATGAGAATAACAATATTTGTTTCCAGGACCTTTTTTCAGTCTCCTTTCCTCCAAGAAGACAGTGAAAACAACAGCTTTTTTTCTTGAATTGGGGAAAAATTTTTCTTGTTCAAACAACAGGAAGTTAAGCATTACCTGGAGGCATTATATCTGCAGAACATCAAGAATATGAATAACTATGCTATTTTTATAGTTTTATACTGGATCAGTAGTTACCTTTATAGCTTCACAGCATGGCATTGTCTCCAAGCATTTAGATGAATGATTTCTATAACAGCGACAAATTTTCAATTATGATTGCATTTAAGCTGAGTATTTTTTGCAGAAGTCAGACTTCTTTTGGTTTTCTTAACAAAAGTCAACATTTCAAAAGAAAACTTCTACTCAATTGTCAATATTTTTATCAGCCTTTATGGTAGAAAATAGCTGCTTATCACCCAGCTAACCTTAATATATATATATATATATACATATGTAGCAATGAAATTACACTTTGAGTCTATAAAAATAACCACATATTTAAATGGTGATGTCATGGTCTCTCCTGTGATACAGTCGGTGGAAATGCTGGCCCTTGACAAAGAAGTTCATCGTCTCTCATGGAAAAACTCCCAAATGCACAGCTGTTTTCTGAGAATCAGATGTAAACCACACAAATTATATCTGTTTATTGTATATGGTTCTGGGCTTTTTTTCTCCCAGCTGCTGACATCTTAATAACACTTGAAAATAGCCAAAAACTTTGTAATTCCTGGAGAGAAATGGGATATATTGCTTAGTCCTTTTCTGACAGAGCTTCAAGAAATCCTTACCTAAAAAGGTAGACTTCATCATTTGTTATCTTTCTTTGTTCTTTCTAAAAGAATGCTTTTCCTGGACAGCTTAACCTTCTTCCCTGCCAGTCTACTTGACTATTTTAATTAAATCAGATCATCCGTAAAGCATGAGGGACAGAACATAAGACCATGGCCATTGCATGTAGTGAAGAAAGCATTTTCTGGAAAATGGAGCAGTTTCTTGTGGACTGTTTCACTGACTCCTTATGCTTCCCTGCATACACCAGCTCCTGGGATGAGAGATCAGAATAGCAATGTCTTCCCACATGACAAAAAAATCCTCATCATCTCTTTTTTACTTTTTTTTTGTCAAGCTTCGCTAACTTGGGGACCTCTTTTGGCACTGCTGCACAAGGGGGAATTAAACAGCCTTACCCTGATACCAAAGACATTATCCATCTCTTGGTTTAATACTTCCTTTGTGGTTTCTCCAGTGTCGCTTTAGGGAGTTGTGTGAGCACAGAGGATACTGCGGTCCTCGCTGCTGGTTAAGTGTGAGTGATGAACCTGGGTTTGAGCTTCTGCCCACAGAGGTAGCCCTGAACATCCCATACAGCCGCCAGCCCCTCATAACAGGGCAGCAGAACTGCAGAGACAGAGCTACCACCTGGATTTTACTCATCTGAGCAGGATTTGCCTCAGCATGTGCTGAGGTTAACTGCTCACAGTGGTCTGTCCCTGAGCCTGGGCAAGAATATCTCTCCAGACTTCATACTGTATAGAAGACTTATGATTGAGAGTTCAGTCCAAACTTGTTTGAGATAGCAGCAGCAGGCAGCAAGGGTCTAAAGCCATGGCCAAAACAGATGTGTGTGGCGAAACTTACGAAGGAGGAAAGCCTTTATTAGAGCAATGTACAGCAACATGTCTTGCTTTGAAGACAGTACCTGGTTCTAACAAATAGTGAATCTCCTGTCATAGGCAAAATAAAATTATTTCCCATGTCTAAAGCCTCTCTGCTTCCTGTTTGTTAGCCATGAGTGCTTTACTGTTAAAAAAGTTGTTACTTTCAGTGCAATGCAGAGAACAATAATATATTTACTGTTATCACCAAAGCTTTCTGAAACAGGGAACCTCAAGACAACCCCAATATTCTTTGAGACAATCTTTCTCAACCTGCTATAACTCAGTCCTTGCACTATTTCTTTGGGGTTTTTAGCAATTTTTGTAAAAAAACTCTGGGATGTAAAAGTGAGCATCAGTGGTGACCAGGGTTTGCCAAGAAAGCTGAGCATGTAACTTGTAGAATATAATTTTTAGCCACCTGTTGTAGGTTTGTTACAGCAAACAAATTCCCTCCTGAAACAAAAAGGAGGGAATTATGGAAAAAGCTTGGCCTCTGTAATGGGTTGCTGTAACAGAAATCCACATTGTTTTTAGAGAATACCTTAAGTATTTTGTGTATTAAGTGCAAAGGGTGCGGGGATGGGTATCTGCAGTGGGTTCTTGACAGAGCAAAGGACGACATATTTTGCAACAGCTTGTGAATGTAAATACGTTGCTTCAAAGAACTGGAAGTACAGGAAATGCTAGTAGAAGTTGGGAATCTGACTTTTAATTTGCAGCGGAAGTAGTCCCAGTTATAAACATGTAACCAGTCAACTGGCCCATGAGGTCAGAAAGTGGATGAATGGGAATTTGCCACATAAATCTCCACTGTGTATTACAGTCACTGATGTCTTATCCACCCTTGCTCAGGTGCCTTAGATCGGTATAGTCTTACTATGAGTAATTTTGAGCAAATATTAATTATACATTAATGTAGCACAAAAATTATTAACATGTACTGGAAAGGGGGAAAAAAAAAAGTTTGGTTTGATCAATATTCCTGAGAAAACCTATTTTTTTTCCACTGACAGTTGTCTGTTGAACATTGCTGCTGTTTTTATTCAGCCTTGCTTAAAAGATCAATGGCATAGGGTGATGATGCATTTGCGTGTCTGTACAAGATTTACTGAGACTTCTGACTGTCTCTAGATCCTCAGATTAGATACAGTTGTAGCTGCAAACACAGAGAGAATATGGCTAGGTGATCCACTTGCAAGTTATTAAAAATACAGAAACAGTAGAGATGTCACTGTTAAGCTAGTGAATATTAAAAAAAAAAAAAATTCCAGACCATTTCACTTCTTAAATTATATTTTACCTGATATAGAACTATTTAAATGCTTAACTGACTGAGCTGAAAAATAAAAACAGAGGATAACTTACTTGTAAGGGTAGTCTTTATAAAGCAGGTGTATCTGCAGCAATAAAAATTCAGCAGAAGATTTGCATAGAAGATGCCAAGAATGATTGTGCTCGCAGAAATTTCCACTGGAGTTACGTGATGAGGAAAGCAATTTTCACTGTTTGAATAGTAAAAATCTGAGCTAAATGTTGCCAGCAGTTCAGACATCACTAGATTTACTATTTATAAAGAGTTTTGGTTTGTATGTATGGTTTAAATTCCAGTCAGGCTTAAAGGGCAAAATATGAAAATTCAGCTTCAAATTCGGATATATACTTTTTGGCTTTCTGATGTGGGTCAAAACTGGATGGCAAAATAATTCCAAATCCACTAACTGTATAGGCTCTAATGAAACTGCATTTTTAAAAAAATCCTTCTCACTTGAACCCAAATCAGAGGGCTGGGAGAGCTTAGGACACGATCTGACTGAAATTTACCTTTACAGATGTCTAAAGAGACTTTGTCGTATTAGAATATATTTTAAAAATTGTTTTATAGCAACATGTGTATCTCAATGTGCCATTTGACTATGATGTAAAAATACATCATCCTGCAAAAGTTCTGATTCAGCTCCATTTGCACTCTATGGCATTAGCCCTACTGGCTCAAAGAAGAGCTAAACTTTCCTGCCATGTCCTGTAATAATTTTCTGGCACTGTCCTAGTCCCTTTTAAAAAAACTGAACATCTGCCTTTGAAACAAAACATAGATAGGTGTGATAAAAATCAGAGATAACCCAAATCCCGTGCTACCTCTGTAATTCCAAACACGCTTCTTCAGTTCGTTAATTTTCCCTGGGCAATCTCTTTTTCCAAACTTCACTGGTGACAAAATTTAACCTGTAACACAAGGAACAAGCTTTCATTTTTCCATCATCCATTAAAATAAAAAGTTGAAAGAAATCCTATTTAAAACATTCCGGGGTAGTTTTCAGACTTTTCCACAGTTTTATCTCACTCTGATCTAACTGTTGTCATGGCTTTAAGGAGTTATTGCATTTCCCATGAAAAAAACATGTCTTTTAGATGTGTCATTTTTCTTGCTCTTGTTTTTTTAAAGCTTGAGAGTTGAATATGACCAGACTCATTCGTGGTTTGTCAAATGTTCCTCAATAAGGTTTTTTTTTTAAACACAGTATGTTATTTAACATGCTTTCTGGGTACTCCTGTTAACAAATTCCTGTCTCTAAAATAATTTAATAATCAGTATATGTATAAATATTAAATAATTGTTTGTTAGAAATAATTGTATTTGTATTAGTTCCTGAGTATTTAGAAGACTTTTCAGAAAAATAACATACTTGCTCATGAGCAATGTCACAGAAATTCAAGTTTGCTTCTTGCACAAAGTATTGTGAAAGGGTATTTGAAGTAGTACACAAATATCTGGAAAGCAAGCCAAAAATTCTTTTAATATACAAGAATTTTTTCTGCTTTGTAACAAAAGATTAATTTGTCACTGTCATTCCTTTAATGCAGCTATCTGGGCATCTGAGGAAAAGTTGAATGAATGGTGTAATTAAGTTCTGTTACTACAAAGATATTTGCTAAAATAACTAAATGACCTAAGAAAGCCTTGTGTGCTTGAAATTTTTCAAGATTTTCCAGCTACAGTAACTTGCTAGTAATTATACATTATCTCTGCCTATAAGCCTTACCTTGACACAGTCCTCAGTCTATTCTGAGGTCAAAGCTGCCACTGAATCTTCACTAGATCAGAAGGAGATTTTTAAAGAAGTCAAAATAGTGCTCAAGAAATATGCCAGCTTTACAGATGAAATTCACTATTTAGCCTTGGAAAAGCCTGAGGAAGTCCAGCAGCTATGCAAGTATGATCATATTTCTCTCCCAACACATATTTAATCCCATAGGAGGCAACCAGCGAAATTAATTGGAGCTTATTTTTCTGTATTTTCCCATTTATCAAGATAAAATTTGGCATTTTTGTGTTTGTCCTATAACATCAAATGTATGATGACTTCTTTGTGACATTAATCCCTTTCACGTAGCTATCAACTAAGACTACAAAAATCCACACTGCACTGGCCACTGATGGAAAATTCTTCAGACTCTGACAGAAGAACTGAAAATAAAAGTGTTTCCATGGTGAGAGAAAAAAACAGTCATAGGATCATAACCAAGCTGTTTCCCTGTGAATAATTCTTTTGTTAGATCTGTACCAGCATAGATGAAGGCAGAATTTATCTAGGCTCCTTCTGAAAACATACACTGCTGTCAACTAGTGTTTCATTTTCCATCTGACAGCAAAATCTGTAAGTATTTTTAAAAGAAAACATAAGTGAACAAGAAAACAGCTTAGAAATTTAAAGACCTTGCAGCACGTAATAATTTTCAGCAAAAATCTGCCTGCCATTTCAGATGTATTAGATGTACATTATTCTTTGTAAATCGTGGGAATTACAACTCCTGAAACTCTTAAAGTCTCCAAAAACCTTAACTGGTACCAAAAAAAAAAAAAAANTCAATATGTACTTTACATACAGTAATATATAAAACAAAGTAGTTTCCTAAGAACCAGTAGTATAACACGTCTGCATAAACCAGTGATTCTTGTCCTAAGAACTCAACAATTCCTTTTAATTATCCATCAACCTAAGAGAAATTCTCCCTCTCTGTGAGTTTAACATTTGATTTCTGGCGGCCAATGCTTTTAGAGCTTGGGGCCACAACTAGGTAACAGATGTGTCCACATCCAAATAAAACATGCATTAAAGTGATTCCATGTCATGTACCATGATAAGACATCATTTCCGTCAGAAAAATATTATACAGCACAACACTCATTTACTCTACTTTTATTGCTCACTTTATGGTTTTTATTCTAGAACACATCTGACTTCGTCAGGTTATAAAAAGATGGTCAAGGCCACAAAGAAGTCCTTGTTTCCTTGAGTGCTGAAAAAGAACAATTGGCAGACAGTTGAGTGACACTTTGTTCTTTATATCTAATGATCTATCTCTGTACCTGTTTCACTGGGCCACATTTAGTGCAGCAGTTACGGGTGAGGAATTCCTGCAGTATGTTCAATAGCATGGCTTTCCCCCTTCCTATCCCCTGCAGGACTGGGAAGTGCACTGCTGTCAGCATCTGCCCTCAGCGTTTTAAAATTTGTTCCAATCTAACAATCCAAGTCCGTGTGGAAGGTGTAGCTTACATGAATGGTTAAACCACCTAAACATGAGTTCTGGACTGTAAAATACTTCTGACTGCATGACGAATTGTGCATAGTGATCAACGTTGTTCAATCAATGACAACAAAAAGTCTGTCAGTGATAACTGACAAATAAATTATTTATAACGCAGAAGAGGAATGTGCATTATCAAACAAGATTCTTAGCTCAGCCTCTATCAAACACTATTTGTTGGCAAAAAAAAATTTCATTCTCTTCTGGTCAGTGCTAACCATGTATAGTGGTGCAAGTTGAAAGAAGCAAGAAACAATTTTTTGTCTATTTTTGAATGCAATAGACAACACAACTGAAAGTCAGTCAAAATTTGTCTTATTCTTTGAACATTCACACTTTAAAGGGAAATAACTGATAAATCCTGAAACTTCTTTCACTTGGAAATGGTGACAATAGCCTTCTAAGAGAGTGCAATTTTGTGGAATGACTTTATTTTTATTATATTTCAAGTTATTTCAGTAGCACCCTTTATAGTCAGAACAAAAATTGAGAATTATTCAAGGTATTTATCTACATATAGTTGAATTGTGGATGAAATGTTAGTTCAAAATACAAAAGATTTTACATATTTAACCTCTTCTTGTTTAATAATCTCTTCTCAATCTATTCCAAGTAGTATCCTTAAGTATATAGTTCACAAATTTATCTCTCCAGAAATGCTTCTTCTTCTTTAGTTCTACGCTGTTCCCTGCTTTCCAAATATTTCTGCTTGATGCTAACCCACCAGCTTAAATTTACCATGGTAAAGATCAAATATTTCATTTACCCTCACCTTTTCCTTGTCTTTATCACTGCTCATCACCCTCCTCCCTATTACATTCCTTTGACATCTGTTGGTGTCTTGATGTCCTGACAAGCTACTTTTTCATTTTCTTCCACTTCTATTTGTCCCGTAATCTTTAACAGTCGTGGCAGACTCCCTTGAGAACATTTCCGTCTCTAGGTCAAGCTTTTCTTTGCATTATTTCATGCTGTTTCCCACTGAAATTATTCAGCTCTTGTCATCAGTATGCCCATGGTTTAGGATTCAATCCTAAGTCTGCACATAAATTCTATCTGCTTTAATTACCATTTGAATCAAGGTTACATAAAAGGAGTTAGTTGTCCAAATTTTTGTGTGAATATGGTCTTAAAAAATAAGGTAGACTTTAGGAATATTTAACTTATTTTTGCCATACTGGTTCAGAATCAGACAGTTAACCTTTCTTTTCTTTGAGGTTTCTTTTCTCTTTCTCCCATCTCCAGATCCATTTTTCTTGGTTATGCACTAGGTCGGTATCTTGTGTCTTGATGATCGTGCAATCTCTTTGGCTCAGGCATAGTCCCTCGCTCTGTGTAACGTATGAGGCCTCAGAACAGCATCACAACAGTAATGAATGAATGTAGTGCAATAACTGCATATATACATATATATGTGTATATATATATATATATATATATATATTTGTAATATATATACTTATACAATGGTGCCTATAAATTGTTTAAATTAAAATGCTTGTGATGTAGTATTTGAGGACAGAAATAATACCTTATAGTGTATGAGAAGATCTTGGTAAATGTAAATTCCTGAAAATTGTGAGATGGTTTTATTCCTTCCCTATAAATGTCACATTGGCTAAAAAACTCCCAGCATTAAAAAAAAAAAAAAAATAGAAATGAATTTTGCATTGCTTTTGCTTGCTTTCCAGATGTTAAGCATTTAGTGTGCACAGTCAACACATTTTCCAGCATAGGTCCTAAACTATGAAGGGAGAAAATTCACTAGCGTGTCTTTAATAAAGACAACACTGCTTTCTCGGAATTTACATGGGAGTTGTATACTGGAAGGAAGTGTTGCCTCCCGTCTTCTCCCAGTGAAGCTCTTTTGTCCAAATGCCAATAAGAGTGAATCTTCATTAATATTTTTTACTGAGGTCACTTCTGTATCAAAAGAGTTGGATTTCCTGACTCTATAAGTGCAGTACATTCCAGACTAGTTACTGGCCAAAAAAAAAAAAAAATTATCAGATTTTTCTGAGAATTATTTTCCCCTTCTGTCAATAGGAAGAGAAGACTTTCCATATATCAGCGCCAGTCTAAGTTACAACTGCATTACATCATACAGTCTATGACTTAGTGATCCTGAAATATTCTTACCTTTATTTTATGAAACATTTCCAAACAGCATTTTTCACTCACTCAAAGGCTCCGGGTAAGAAGATCAACTGCAGGTTTGTGAGTTCCTTTAAATGATTGCCCTCTGGGACCTTAGCAAAAAAGAGCTCCTGCCAAATATCCCATATGCTATGGAAAATGAAGACAACACAGTGTCTCAGATAAGATATAAAGCTTCGTTCCTGGACACCAGAATGAGTCTGCTGTCCTGTCACAGCCCTCCATGAGGTCATTCCCTCAATAACGATAACAAGAGTTAGATTAATGGAAATCAGACTTCTAAAATTTTTTCAGGAAATATTTCCACTAGGTTTTGCACATTGTTACGTAAAACACTGAAAGTCAACCTTAATGCTGGTTGGTCCAGTATTAAGATGCGTTTAGCACAGGTGCTTAGTCCTCTTCATTACTCTATGCAAAAATGTAGTCATATGAAATTATTTTATGACAATGCAATTCACTCCAGCAGGGGCAATCAAACAAAATAGAAAGGTCCAACTCTTCCTCATGCTCAGTCAGTTAAACCTGATGTTCCTTCTGAATTACACTACCACACAGGCACAGGAAATTAGGCTAAAATAGCCTCAAAAAAGGTAATAGTTACCTTGCTACAGATTTCAAAGAATGTAGTTTTTCTTCCTTTCTGGGTGGATTAGATAATCAGATGCATTTTGGTTAGCAGGAAAAAAAAGTGCAAATAGCAATGCCATCAAGAAAATTGATTCTGATAAGCATCTGTTTGAAATATTTACCTTGGACTCTGCAAAAGTCAGGAATGTTCTAATCCAATATAAACACTGAGTTAATACTAATATCTCTGTCCAATTCAAATGCTGAGTTGACAGAAGGATTAGGAAAATGTAGGTGAATTAGTAGTTCAGTATCTCCTTTATGTACTTATTTTTCCATTCCTTTGATCTTGGAGCTTTTTGAAATTACACCAAGTTGATCATCTTTTTGCCTCAGTTTCACTGGGCTTATCTTTGGTTCATTTCAATTTTGTTTAATTTTTTTTTTAAACATTGTAAAGAATGTGACATTGCAACTAAATATTTTACTAACTGTAGCAACAACACATTTTGGCAATATAAGTCATCCTTTTTACATCAAGAAAATCAACAATATCTGTATGATGCATGTAATTATAAATTATGCTTGTCGTAATTATAAATTATGCTTCTCATAATTATAAATTCTTGGAGTAGTACCCATTTTCAGTAATTCAGCTTCTAGACAAATAGATTTAGATGCTCTCTTACACTCAGATACAGACACAGAGAGGTCCTGAGCCCATTATAATTGAAAAGTTAGTGTCATTAATTAATTTTTAAAAATAATAGCTGCATTTTCATATCATGTACTTAAAATATTTCTAGTTAAATTTTAGATACTGTGATCTTATAAAAGACAAAATAATTCAGAAAATGTTATTGATCAAACTATGTAAAACGAGCTTTGAATGACAATGTGCCATTCAAGCTGCAGTGTGCCTTTTCTAAATCAGAACAATTTGTGTGCAGACTGACCATGTGCCACTGTCTCCAGAAAGTTCTTCTTGAGCAAGTGCTGTCTCAGTGTGCTCTTCCTTTTAAAATGTTGTGAGTTAAGTCTTCTTCCTCTGCTTTTATGAGACACTTCAGTTTATAAATTGTCTAATATTGTCAGAGAATTTCTCAGAGTGGCATAATACACATCAAGCTCAGGCTGAGAACTGAGCCAACCCCTAAGCCACGCAGCTGTGCCAGCTGGGGTCTAGTCTGGTGCTAAAACATCCTCCCAGGATCCAGCATCCATATCCGCAGGATTCAGTGGTAGCATACGAAAGTCTGTCTGATTCAGACTGTCACTTCTCAGCAGGTTGCATACCACTGTCTGTTGGATGCTGTGGCCATTGACTTTGGGGAAAAAAAAAAATTCAGCACTTATTTTATTCAGAAGATATGCAAATGCATGTTCACTGTGCCCAAAAAAACAATTGAGTAGGAAGAAACAAGCAAGTTGAAATATAAAAGCATGGAGAAGCAGCAGGCACTCAGCAGGGAGGTAACACTTTTAACTGTAACAAAGACACATTCTTCCTCCTAATGTTATTCTTCAAAAAGAAGAATTTCTGATTCCATTGACACTGAGTCCTATCATCCCTTTTGACCTGCAGATTCTCCTCTGGCCCCATTTCCTCCAGTGAGTAAGAATACCGGCAGGAAAGATTCACAGATGCATCCCATCAACAACCCAGGTAAAAACCTCAAAATGAAAAATTGTAGTGAAAACACAAAAGATTCAATCTTCCGTTCTAGCACTGAAGAAAACGTAGCCCTTTATTTTTCTGGAGTGGACTCTGCAACTCATTGTGTCATGCTGCTATGCTTGTGTTGGGTGCTGCCTGTGTCATGTAGGTGATGTTAGTCATGTCTTGCTCTAGAAATGTTTCTCTCTAGATGAGTTATTTTTTATCACAAGCCATTTTAGTCCATCTTTAACATTAATACATCAATGAACAGAATCCCCATTTTTTCCTTTGAAACAAGATGGATTTCAGTGTAGAAATGAGACTATAGACATTAATTGCTCTTTAGATTCCCTAGTGAAATGTTTCCATATCTGCTGCTATTATGTCAATGTCTTCTTATGCAAATAAGCTTATTTTACGAATTTTTAAGGAAAGGAGGAGCAGATGCATAGTCTGGACAAAATTTTCAGCTATTTGGACAAAAATTTTAAGCTTCTGAGGATTTTAAATAACTAATTTCACATATTTCTAGATTTTCCGAGTTCACTAAATTGCTTTCACTGGGGGCTTGTTTTAGCCAAATCTAGCAAATAACATAATTGTATTTTTAATTTATTTTACATATATGTATATATAAAGATATTGATAACAGGCGGATCAGATTGCTGTATTTCTTCATTCATCCTCATATGCAACACAAAACTTTTGAAATCGCACTGACATTGAGAAATCAGTGTTACTTTTTGGGACAACAAAGACAGGATGATTTCAGTGGTTGGACTGTGTGATCTTAGAGATCCTTCTACGATTATATGATATCCAAAGAAATTTGTGTCTGAGGTTTATTTCATTTGTAGAACTCACATTTAGAAGTAGCAAAGGATACTGCACGAATGACAGCAATGAGACTTCACTATTTTTCTGGAAGTAAGATATCTCTGGAGATAAGAAGTACTAGTCACCTCTTACCTGGATTTTCATTAAAGCTTTGGAAGGTTTGGTGTGACTTCTCAAGTGATACATGTTTTTTTTAACTTGCCATTCAGCTGGCTGAATTTGGTTCTGCAGTATAGTTTTATAACAGCTGGTGGTAGGATCCCAGAGATAATGGTCTTGTTACCATTTCATCAGTTATTCCATCCTGATATATGGGAACCAGGAAGAGAGAAATTCATTTAGATTGATTGTTATATATATAGCCTTCTTTTATTTTTATTTTAATTTTTTTTCTGTTCTCACAATTCCATAAGTATTCTTAGGTAAGAGATTCCTTTCGCCCCTGAGAAGGACCTCATTTCTTCAGGATATGAGTAGCTTTGGTTGCGTTAATGGCAGTCAGTCATCTCTGGCATAGTCACGTTTCTGAGTACGAGGCCAGGCTGGATGGGATTTGACCCACCTGGTCTAGGGAAAGGTGTGCCTGATCCACTGCCGTGGGATTGAAACTAGGTGATCTTAAAGGTCCTTTCTAACCCAAACCATTTTTTGATTCTATGATTCTATAATTTTTGGCAAGTGTGCCAACTAGAGAGCCACATCCGATCTGCCATGATAGGTCTTAATGAACATTTTTCTAGTTCTGCTGGGAACTGCACTGAGATTACTGGTAAAATTCTGGCATGGTTGAGCTCAGTAACAAAAAGTCTGTATGCCAGAATTCGATCCCTTTCAATGTAATTTGCAGCTATCAGTCGCTCAACTAACCTGGAGCAAGAGCGAGTAGTTAGCTGGCATCTGATGATCTTCAATGGAATTACTACTTATTTAAAAGACGGCTGAAGGTGAGAGTTTAGATACTTATTAGAAGTACAGAAACCCTAGTTGGTACAAGTCCTACTGATCTTAAATGAACTTTGTCTTACACTTTCGCTGCTTCTCTGACCTGATGTTTTTCGATGCATCTGAGCAATACCTATCCAGTTGGAATTTTTTGTCCAGGATTGTACTACTAGGCTATAACTTTTGAAGCCAGTGAATGACTGGCTCTTCCAGAAGAGATCATGGAGAATTTTAGATGCTGGAAATGTATTTTTCTTCAGACTCACAATAAGCCAGTTTCTTATCTGAGTGTCAGACCTGTCTTTGACAGACCCTGTCCCTTTTAATAACATCAATAAGCGTGACCTGTCTGTTATTCTCATCTGGAATTGTGAATGACATCTCAATGTGACTTCTGGAAAAGGTGCCAAAAGTAAAAAGTGAACCAAAGAATTATAGGCATTGAGAGCACAGGCAGCACCATCTGAGTTTGGTGGTATTTGACATTGGCAAAAATAAAAATAGTCCTGAAGGTTGAAGAGAAAAAATTAGCAGATAAATATCATATGTACAAATTTGATCTTGACTCACTCTCTCCCGCAAATTTTCTTGTTGCAAGAATGTACTAAGTTGAATTAGATGGGGAAAACTGGCTGGGGAAGATATGAACAGCCAGATACCTCCTGGAAAAAGTGGACTCAGTTGTGTGAGAGATTCCTTTTGTGGATGTCATTATAGTAGATTTTTACTTTTTCAGTCACCAGGATTACAAGCAACCCTGGCTGCCTGAATAGAGAGATGTGATCTTATCTTGGCTGAGCACAAGCCACCTCTTGCCAGGAGGCTCTGCCAGCACTGTGCCTATGAGCACACTGAAGTGGAAGGGAAGGACTTCTGCAAATATTGATGCTTTTTCATGTGCCCTTGAATTTTCAGAAAGCTAAATTGAGCAAAATGGTATTAGCTTTTCTTTTAAACTTGAGGGAAGAGAGAGAAACCTGGTATGCAAGACAATATGTAACAAGATTATATTGCAATGGAGAAGAGATTGACAGAAAAAGAAAAAGAGGAAAAAGAAAATAAAAACAGGTTTTAGTGTTCTGAAAGTGAATAGGACAAACTTAACCCCAACAAGGGAAAAAGAGTATAATTTAAAAAGGATGAAACTGAAAACAAGGAGAGAGTCCACACAAAGATTTTAAAGGATATAGTGTTGAGCATGTGAAATAAATTAACAAAAGCATAAATATGTTCAACAGACAAGTTAGTTAGGTGTTTCAAAATCTTCATATAAAAAGATACAAATAAATGGAGAAGGAAAAAGTAACGTGAACTCCATTCACTATTTCTCCTCTATAGGTTCTTCGTTTTTTGGTGTTCACCTGTTTTGCAGCTAATTTCATATGCAATGTCTAGTGTTAAAGAATTGTATATACAATTAAAATATTAAACTAGTTTAAACTTGTATAGCAGAATCCATTCAACAGAAAGCATAGTTGGAGCATTATTTCTAAACAAAATCTGAGATTGACAAGAAACCCTTTATTTTGCAGTTGCATTTTCTTTGCTGTTGCAATAAAGAAAAACAGGAGACAAATCCAGTGCCATTGCTGTTCTTCCCTCCTGCTGGATTTCATGCCTTCGAACAGGTGCTGCTGGGAGCTGGCATGTGTCCGTGACTCTCTGTGCTGAATCAAAAGCAGACGAAAGCTCTTGGGCTGTGCTGGGTCCAGGTGTGTGCTGAACCCAAGTGCATAGCCATGCTCATGCCTGGACAGGAGTCCAAGTGCATGCAGTGTGTGCTGCCAACCAAAACAGAACGTCTCAGTTTAGTAACCAAGATTTTTAAATGAACTATAATCATTGACTGTAAAAGGGAAGGGAGGCAGGTTTATTAGTGTATTCGGGGATCTTCAGATTTTAAGTTAACACCAGCTGGCACAGCATAAACACATCCCACAGAGGAGAAGGGAACAGAACATTTCCTTCCATTACCAATCATGGCTGGACTTGTGTGAGGACCAAACCTTTCTATGATGCATCTCCTCCCAGAACTGGCAGCAGGTAAGCAGGTGAGAGCATTGGTGTACCATGCTGAGGTATATCAACTCCTTGTTTCTTTATTGTATGGAGTTTATGAGTGGCCCTCTTTCTCCATGGGCTCCCCTGCAGGAAAGTCCCTAAAAAGCAGGATTTGCCTTCTGGATCTGTGCTTGTACAACATCCAGCACACTGGCCCGTGTTAATGACTGCAGGGTACATGTAAATAATAACATCCAGTTTGGGTAGGCTTTAGCAAGTTTTATAGACCACAGACCCGTAACAGCCTTTTTCTCTGGCTGTTAGCCAGAGCATCCAGTGGATAATATTGCCTTTTGTGGAACCTCCAGACCCTTCAAAAATCCTAGTATCATCCTGGGCCAGAATCTGGGCCCAGTGCTCTATACAATTCTCAGTTGCTCAGGAGGATTCTTTTTGGATTTCACTCCTGGGGAGAAGAATCTGCTGGCTTTCTGCTGAGAAAGAAAGAAAGAAACTTAGCTAGTGCTTTCTGCCTGCTGCTGCTGCTGCTCTGGAGCAACAGGTATGCTTGCAGCTGCCTGAGCACACCTCGCAGCAGTGCTGGGGAACTCGAAGAACAGAAGTTCCTGCTGTCATCCCCAGGAAGCACAGTGGAAAGGGCTGAGCCCATCTCAGCTGGGGGCTTGGCACAATATTAGGAATAAAGGCTGAACATTGAGATGGAGCTAGAGATTGGAGGGAAAACAATGATATGACAGTTGGTTAGGAAATACAGACAATTAACTGAAAGGAGTGAGGGGAAATTGCAAACCCTTGGTCAATAGAGCTATGCAGTCTTAAGCAAAGATATCAAAGTGAGAACCTTTTTCTCACTTAGAAGAAACTATGCTTAAGAAGTCAGGAAGACCTCTGTTTGATGAGATAGTGAAAGGCTGTTTAAAATTACAGATGGCACAATTTATTTTCGCTTGTTCTCCACATCCCAAATTGAGATGGTTGGCTCAAGGACAGGTTGGCATAAATCTAGCCAAAGAAATTGTGGCCCCACAATCCTGGGTTAAATATGGCTCATGCTTTGTCAGCAACTCTCAAGGAGAAGAAAATAATTGACACTGCATACTTTGACAAAACCAGAGCTGCAAGCAGGAGCTCAAATGTAGGATTTTTCTTCTGCAAGTGAGTGTATGTTCTCCCAACTCCCGCCAGAATGAGAAGAAAAAACAAAGACTAGGACTGAAATATCTCTCCTTCCAATTCAATTTTTTGTTAGATGCAAGGCCACTTTAACCTTGAACGTTTGAATGAAAGGTGTACACATTTTTCGGGCAGAGATGCCTGCTATATAGACAGGTAGCAGGTCTAATTCCTCTTCAGTTTTCAGACAAACTAGACAATAGATGTGTAAAGTTCAAAAGTTCCTTTGCCAGAAGTGCAGACGAAAAATCCATTTGTAATGTATCTGATAAAAGTAATATTTTTATTAGTTGAAAATATCATTTTGAGGAATTATAAAACCACCAAGGACTTGGCTCAAAGTTCTTCTGTAAAGAGTTTTGTATCAGAATGTCATCCAAATTGTAAATAACTCAGAGATAAAACAGAAACATTTGAGAGTATTTAATTTTTATTAACTGAGCAATAGTGAATTAACATACATCCACGCTAGGAGCATAGAAGACCATAATATTTTCACCTGCATTTTATTGGTGAGATAAATGCTAATCTAGAAGATGGGACCTTAAGATCAATTTACGCAATGTATATTGTAGGCACTTTTCATTGCCACCCAGTTACTAAAAAAAATGCAATGTCTTTTTTAAACTAATATTTATATAATTTGAATTAACTCAATTTTCAATATTTCATAGCTAAAAATAAGGCAAGACAAACAAACCTTTCTCTAAAAGTTTGAAATTTACAGATAATAGGAACTATTTGGAAATCAATATAGAATTGAAATGATACAAGATCAATCTTTTTAATGAGAATTTTGTGGGAATTTCTAGTGGGTTTTTTGTTAAAAAATTATATTCTGGGCATATAAGGCACACTTACCTTAAAAACAAACTGTACTGTGACCAAGTCACTGTAAATGCTAACAAATAAGAAAGCCATTTTTGCTTGTCAGAGTTAACTCTGTCAGAGTTCTGGAAATACATTGGGAAAATTCCTTGGAAAAGAAAAAGTGAAATGAACATTATTTAAATGAGTTTTCAGCACACTAGTTTCTATCTAACTTATTTATGAAAGACAAAATCGTATCATTAGGTTGAGCAACCTTGAAGTTCTCTTCCAGAGTATTTGCTCAGGAAGCAGACGGTATAACCTGGGTAGAGATATCTAACTAATTTTCATGTAAATGAAAAAGGCAAAGCAGAAATACAAAGTTCATAAGCAATCCAATATCTTCACAAGTGTTGCCTTTATATATAATCAGGAATAGAACAATTATTTAAAAATCATTTTAAAAATATTGTGTTCATGGAAAATTCACAGACAAGAAAGAGATCTGTATTTCTCAAAAAATTAATTATTAAAATATTAGTCGTTTCATATTTCAGATTTTGAAAAATGGCTTTCTAACTCAATCATGATGCTTTTAGAAGGGAATGAAGAAAGTAATCTTTGAATTTGTGAATCCGTAGTATTTTCTCTCTTTGTAACTACCTTGGGTTTTATTGCTTTTTTTTTCAAGTTTCTTCACACCCTTAACAAATTCTTTTTAATGTATTACTTTGGATGATTTCCATTTCTATTTCCATTATTAACGGAATTTATCTCTTTAGTGAATCATGTATCAAAATTATTACAAGATGACAAACCAGTGGAAGGAAAGTCTTTTAACTGACCTTGTGTCAGCACGGAGTTTTCCCTGTTTCCATTGGTACTGCATGTTGGAACTGAAATGAGACAGAGCCAAGTAATAAATGAGGTAAGAGATAAACATGAAAAAATGACGAGAAGAAAAAGACTCTCCGTGACTCTGAAGAGTGAAAACAACGTGAAGAATTAGAACATGTTCCCTGTGGGATTTCTGAGTCAGGGTTAGAAACCAGGACGACAGGATGAACGTGCAAGCTGTGAGGTTGTGTGATGATCCCACCTAAAGAAAAGTGTAAAACAAGACTGACCCAGACTCCACCCAAAGGTCTGCATTGGAAGGATAAGGGGCAACAGTCTCCAGCTATAGGAAGAGAAAAGATGTAAGGAAAACATTTTCCACAGTAAGAGTAGTTCAAATTTGAAATAGGATGAGAAATCTCCAAATTATCTTGTAGATTTTAAATACTTATCAACCTGATCTGACTTCAAAACATTAAAAATCTGTAGCAGAGGGTTGGAATTGAAGCCTCCAAGTGGTCCTTTAAAGCCAAATTATTCTCTGATTCTCTGGGTAAGTGCAATGGATTAGTGAATGGAGAAATTACTTATGCTTTATAGAGTATAAATGAGAGAACAAACTTCTCCATATAAAAGCAATTTCCTTTGTTTCAGGAAAATTACTTCTTCACCAAGTGGTCTGTGCAACTTATTCAGTTACCAAGATGTGTGGGTAGAAAACGTGATTGAGAGAGCAGATGCCTATAGGACTCTCTCCTTTAATGTTGTGCACACAAATGAAAGTATCTGTGAGCTTCCGTGGCCTACATTGGACTTTGTGTCCTTAGACAGGCAGTATTTTATAATTTGAAGCAATGATAAAATAAATAAATAAATAAAAAAGATGAAATAAGTAAAAAGATAAGTAAAAGATAAAATAAATAAAATATCTTCTGTTCTTTTACTCAGTTACACATTGTGCCTGGGTCTGAGACCAATTTTATGTCCTAATTTTCAGCTTGAAACAGTGTAAAACCCTGGAGAGGTGACCCACATGGCCTCGTAGTGCCCCAGAGCCCCCAGGGTAGAGGTGACAGGCTGTGGTGAGTCAAGATGGGGATGCACTTCCAAAGGATACAAGCGTGGTATCCAGCTGCTGGGGATCTCCTCAACGTGTGACCCCCCAGAAAGAGATGGACAAGGGCTGTTCAGGAGTGCCAGGCAGGACCAGGCCACGGGATTCCCGGGAGGCAAGCTCCACCAAACGCGCTGTAGCCGAGTCACCCTGCACCCTGGGATCGTGGGATCCTGTGAGCCGCGAAATGAGCCGCTCTCGGTGGGGCTGCCCGTGACTGAGAATCTTTGCATGACCTAAGAGCTAGCAAAGGGGAGCGTTTCTGCTCTCGAAAGGTTATGCTGCATAATAAAAACTGCAGCATTGAAGGAGCCTGTATTTGTAACTTGCTGAGTCTCATTCATGTGAGAAAGAGTTTATTGGTTATTTTCTTAGACTGCTGCTCTTGCTGAACCACAGCACAAGATATTAACTTAAACTGGAAGACTGCCCTCAGATTCTTGAATTTTTCTTCTTTAAAGGAAGCTAAGAATTTGATCCTGTGTAAAGTTTTCTATTAAATTTTTATGAACTATCCTGTTGAAAGGTCAATTTTCCCTTTTAGGAAAAAATAAAAACCTTAAATAAAGATTTTTAAATTTCAAATACAAATGGTTAAATACTTTTACAGATGCCCCAAAGTGTAAAATGAAGTAAAAAAAAAAGTTATCTTTCTTTTTCTCCATTTCATTTCTATTCATAAAATATAAAGAAGAAGGGAAGAGAGAAAATGATAAAAAACATTGGATTTGATGTGTTTTTTAACCAAAAGTAAATTTATACATAAAGTAGTCCTTATACTTTTTCGTGAGGTATAAAAATGACAGTTTTGTTTTCTGAGAAATTACAAAGCTAGGTTTCTACTAGCTTTTCTTACAACTAGCTTTCAACTAGCTCTCACTTCTAAGAGATTACTTGATAAATAGGAAATAAATCTATGAGAAAAAGTTTTCTGGATCATCATCCTAGTTTGCCATTATTGTTAGATCTCAGTTTTACATGTTATCTGAATATGCTATGTTAATAAAATTCTTTTACAGAAAGCTGAATCTTGTTTATTCTTTTGGTCCCTGGGTTTTTCCTTCAAAGTGCCTTAATTTTATAACCTTTCATTGTTACCAAGAAGCAATGATGACTGTAAAACAGAACCCTTTCTGTCTTGCCAGTCTCAAACTAAATGGTGTTGAAAATTTTTCAGTGCAGCAGCACCACCATTATTTTATGACAATAAGAATGTTTCATTGTCAGTGAGTCTTCACTGAACATTGCTGAAAAAGGGAAAGAGTAAGAAGCCCAGACCTCATTAACAACTGTAATAAAAGGAAATTTTAGAAAGAATTATTCCAAAATATCCTAAAATATCCATTTTATGAGGGATTACATATAGCAGCACAGAGAAGGTGCAATGAAATAAATACTTTCTAAATCCTTGGAAGAGTAGTGAATTTCATGTGTGATTTTTTTTTTCTTGGGAGAATTTTGAGAAGAATGTCAAAGTATTCTGGTGACATTGGCACTTTCTTTCAGGTCAAAAAACATAATTCTGTTTTCTCACACTGAGTTATTAATTTAACAAAACAATTTATGAATTAAGGAAGTATTTATAGTTCTTTATCAGTTTGATTAATAATCTGATTAATAATAACAGATTAATAATCTGTTGTTGAAAGGCAAATTTTATTTAATTTGCAATTTAAATTTCAATCAACTATACTGAAATTTTGCAGAATAGAACTGTGAATCAAAAAAGTATTAGAAACTAACACACAGCCAAAGAATACAACAGTATTTACAAACTTTAAAGAAAACACTAGTGTAATATGTATTCAAATTTATTCTTCTTTGAAGTTCCGATTATAGATTTTTAGAATATACTGTTGCGACTTCACACTGTGAAGAGGTTCAACAAGACCACGTGCAAGGTCCAATGCCTGGGGCAGGGCAGCAGCTGGAATAAATACTGGATGGAGGATGAAGAGATTGAGAGAAGCCTTGACAAGAAGGACTTGGGGGTGCCGGTGGTTAAAAAGCTCTATGTGAGCTGTTAATGGGCACCTGCAGCCCAGAAAGCCAGCTGTATCCTGGGCTTCACCCAAAGCAGTGTGGCAGCAGGGTGAGGAAAGTGATTCTGTCCCTCTGCCCCGGTGAGACCCGACCTGGAGTGCTGCATCCTGCTCTGGGGTCCTCAGCACAGAAATGACAGAGAACTGTTGGGGTGGGTCCAGATGAGGGCCACAAAGATGATTGGAGGGATGGAACACTTCTCCTGTGGGAAATGGTTGAGAGAGTTGGGGCTGTCAAATCTGGAGAACAGAAGACTCCAAGATCCTATTGCGACCTTCCAGTAGTAAAAGCGGGTTTAGAACAAAGATGGGGAAAGCTTATTACTACGGCCTGTTGCAACAGGACAAAGGACAATGTTTTTAAACTAAATGAGAGTAGATGCAGACTAGATATAAGGAGCAAATTTTTTACAATGAAGGCAGTAAAACATTGGATCATGTTGTCCAGAAACATGGTAGATGCCCCATCCCTGGAAACGTTCAGTCAGGCTGGACAGGGTTCTGATCAACCTGATCAACCTGATCTAGCTGAGGATGTCCCTGCTCATTACAGGAGGGACCCTTGTAATTCCCTTCCAACCAAAACTATTCTATGATTCTGTATGCCTAAAATTATTTCATATGAATCTATGTATACAATGAATTTCTATATTGAAAATACATCTGTATATTACAGATTAATGTGCATTTTCAGACTGCAATATAGTTGCCTTCTTAGAAATGCAGAGACAAACATGCACTTCCAGCTGAACCTATTGACAGTACTGAAGTAACTTATTATAGCTGCAAAATTACTCACAAGTACTCTCTTGAAAAAATGAGATTGCTGAAGACACCAGTGAGAATCTTCCAAAAATCTAGGCTGCTAGACTAGCCAATGCCTGTGCAAAACCAGTCACACAAATTTTAAGGATGTTTCTAATATAGCACACGGATCTGGCATTATTTATGCAGCTAACTGTCTCTCAAAGCCAAAGGGTCTCAGTCCAGGGAAAATACAAGGTGATGCTCCATGTCCAGGTGTATTGTTCTGTAGGAACAATTAGGAGATTGACTAGGCTCTTGCTGATGTCAGTAGCAGTCTTCTGTCGACTTCAGTGGGAGTAAGGGTTAATCCCAAATTACAATGTCTGTAAAATAAGACATTCTTTGATTTTTGTCCGTATTCTAAATTGATGATTTCATCCTTATGGAACAGCTAACTTCAAAGACCAGCCTCCTTAGGAATTTTCTCTCTCGAGAAATGAAATCCATGTAACACCTTCTGGATTATTTTATGTTCAATGAGGTTTCCATTGTATTATGACTGATTATGCTGAGAACATATTAAAATTAATAAGATATATGGCTTTCAAAGAAATCCACAGCTACAAACCTATTTTTTTTTTTTTAAGGTTGGCAAGGACAAGTCATTAATAATTTCAGAATTGAGTTGTTAAACAGAATTCTAGTTAATTCTGCCAGCTCCCAAGAATTTACACTTAATTTGTCTTGCTTGTTTGACTTCTACCTTTGGCAAAACTACTACATTTCAGCCAGTGACCCATTTCCACAAATGTTTAAAGTTACACTTAAGAGTGGGAGAAAGATGAAAGCAAGCAGTGTTTCCAAATTACAGATTTATTAATTTCGATGAAAAACCCAGGTTAGCTGCCTGAAAATATTTGTATTTCTTACTGAAATGTAATACAGACTGCCTTTGAACTTCACAGTTTCAGTAAAACAAAATTCAACAGTTTTGGGAATCCTGGCCCTCTCACAGAAAGATGCTTTGTTGGTGGAAAGCCAGTGTCAGCACAAACTGGAATAGATACCTTTCACAAACCTTCTCTTGTAGGTTTTCACATCACCAGGTAAGAGACTTCCATTATGGTAAATTTGAATGAGCCAACACATCAATATATTAAAATTAAATGCTCTTGAGAGATGCTGGTTCTCAGTGAATCCAGATCCTCTCATTTTTCTCACCTTTTGTTTTACTTAATTGAACATTAAACAACCTATGTGTGATTTATTGTTTCCTTTGATAAGGAGGTTAATTTTGTATGACACTCACTAGGATTCCTTTTCTGAATGTATATATATAGTTGTGGGTTTTTCTCCAAAAATAGATAAATAAGGAAAGAAAAGAATAAACATGTGGATGAAGGAAAGAGATATTTCAGAACTTCAGTAGGTTTCTTGTTATTTTTATTGTTTTTGAGAAAGCATTAATGTTTTGGGCACCTGATGAACTAAAAACCACACTAAAAGTCTGAAATATTACCCCTTTACTTAAAGACATTAGCTTTAGTTTGCAGAAATATTATGCAGTTTGGACATATCATAAATCTCCTTTGCAGTAGGCTGCTTGTGGCAATTGAACTGAACCCTTGAAATAGGCGTTGACTGCATCTGAAATAAATGTTGACTAAGTTTCCATGGGCCAAATGGAAAAACTGTTAGGGAAGTTGAAGCTCTGCCATATCAGCTAATGTGAAAGAGGTGGTATATATGATATACATATATGCCATATTGGCTGGTCCCTTGTTTTTGCTGTTGCCCTAGTCACTGTCATACCAATCTTCTGACCATTTTAAACTAAAAGCTGCAGTCAACAACACCAGTATCATGTCTCTAAAACAAATCTTTGTTGATTGCAATGTTCTTGAAGGCATATGACAGTCGCTCAGATAGCATCTCTGAGGTTAGCATCTTTTCAACAAATTGCATTCTTTAAACAACTTTTTTTTTTTTTTTTTCAGCAGCAGCAGGTGAACAAATGCCCTGAACAGCTGCCAAGGGAGAAGAATTCTGCCAGCAATCCTAGCCTCACCCTGCCTTCTCACACCACTTTTTTCTTCAATACGACCTTATGTAGGAGCCAACTTTTTGCCAAGATGATACAGTTCTCATGGAATACAGGGAAAGTCTGAGGACAATTTTTCCTAAGGGCTTTTGTTCCATTGCTCAGCAGTATCTATTGAAACTTACTAAAGAAGGAAGCAATTAGTCTATTTTCCTAAGAATACATTTGCAAGGCAAAATATTACTGAAATCTTGCAATCATTTTACAAGTCATGTCTGCTCTATATACATACATACATACAAACATATCTATATATATATATAGATGTCAAACATAGACTCAAATTTTAATATTTTAATGGTAACGTATTGACATGTAAAACCAAAACAGATTGTTATTTGAATTTAGGACATTTCTTGTTCATTCATGAGTTAACTGTAATTTTTCATGTCACTATCTGCAAACTGAGCATCTCTGCAATATTATCAGTGACAGGTTTTTTTTTTGCTTTTTTTGCCTTACACTTGAATCAAAGATATAACAAATTTCTGTGTTCTGGTATTTAATCTGATTTTCTTGAATTTACATATGCCAACAAAATACATATTTATAGATCAATTGAACTATTGAAGGGTTTCAAGGGTGTGTGTTACACTTTGGTTTTGAATTAACTTCACAATTTTGAAATTGTTAAATTGATCCTTGGAGATATATCATCTGCAGATCAATTACATTTAAATTTTTATCACTTCTCAGTATTAATCTTATTAACCTTTTCATTGTTCATTTTTATTGTTTCATTTTTTTTCCTCATCGTCTATCTGTGAATCCTCTTTTACTTCAGGTGTCACTACTGTTTTGTTTATAAAGAGGGTGAAATAGAACAATCATTGTTCAAGTTCTTCCTGCTGTTGGCACAATATTTAAATTATTAAAAAAAATGTTTTCATCTGTTTTAAGTCTAGGCTAAAGAAAAGTTATACGGGAATTTTTATTCCTCTTCTGTTACAGGACATCAGCTGGATACAAGTTCTTATCAGAGTTAGAGAACAGTGCATTTGTGATATGTGAAGTTGAATGGGACTCTGCAGTGGGCAAAGTAGTTGGCAAGTTGTTGAGGGCAAATACATGATAACTCCATTAGAGAGATATTATTTAGTTTCCAGAGAACAAAAGAAACTGTAAGATGAGTTGGGATGCAAGACTGAGGAAGCTGTCAGCTGCTTCTCATCCCATTCCAACGAATGGATAAATAAAATCATCCATGACAAGACATGTCCTGTTGGCTTCTATCTTAATTCAATCAAATGAATATCAGTAAATATAGGAGAAAATATTTTATGTCAAATACCACTAAAAGATATTAAATTACATTAGTTTTCCACATGAGAAATGGCTTTTGAATCTCTTTCTATAGTTTGAGCAAACTGTTGTTTGGTCTAGATGTAAATTCAGCACGTACGTATAAAGCGGTTCCTGCTTGCAGTAGAGATAATTGCATGGGCAAATGTGAGCATGGATATGGAGGTGGATATGGATATGTTTGAGGAATTCAGTCAATAATCTTTTAAATATTTTTAAAAGATATAGAATTTCCTTATATTTTAAACTGTCAAAACAATGGAAAACTATTGAAGAAATATCACAATGTCAAGTTTTGATTTAAAATTGTGACAGAAAAGCATTTTTTAACCAGTAATATTTTACAGATTGTCTGCTTGAACTATTTTTTATCATAATGCTAAGGTTAAATTCACAGCATCCACACAGCTTTTACTGTATAAAGATCTCTAATACAGGAATTTAGGACTGGAAAAGACTGCCTGAGTCAGAGAATTGATTGCTGGTAATCATGTATCTCTATTAAACCTACGACACTACAAAATATTATTATTTCAATGTTGTTGTGATCCTTTACCAGAAGTTTAATTTTATTTTCCGAATTGTATACAAAAGCAAATTATATGTATGATTTTAGATGCAAGCACAACAATGAAGTTTGCCAGTGCCAGTTAATGGGGTTGCTCCAAATGGAGATGGAGGAGGAGGTCCTAAAAATAATTGGAAAGACAATAATAGTGCATAGAATTTCTGTGAAGGCTCTGGAATGTTTTTGTACATATACACTGCATGGTAGTCCTGAAGGCACCACAAAAGAGTATCTCTAGACTGATGAGTGCTCTCAGTCTTACCTCGGATATTGATTTAAGGTCATTAACGTAAATGAAATAACTGCTATGCAATCAAAAATAATTTGCCTCATTTTCATTTTTTGGTCACTGATTTACAAACATGACATTCTCAAACTGCTAGCGGATGGTGGAGGAGGAGAAGATTTGGGAGTTCTGGAAGGGACTCACAGAAATTCTCTTTTGAAGCTGGTCAAAAATGCTACTTCATTTACTCTCAGAGACATAAAACTAGGAAATCTTCGTAGCTAAGGTCTTTCTAGACTGACACATTTCCAAGTTTCTAATGCAGGAGGAAAAATAATCCTAAAAGAGGCCCCGTGAGTTGAAAACTCAAGCAAGAAAGATGTTGCTATGCTTAGATTAAAAAGTGATTACATTAAAAGGTTTTAAGATGTTTGTGTTCTCCAGGACCTGAAGGTTGCAGCTGCTAGAAGCAACAAATTTTTTAATTAGCAAGGCCATTTTTCATGGACACTGAAAAATCCGAAAGCTTTATTTTGCCCAAAAGTGTTCTTCAATGATCTATTTACCTGTTTATTTGATAATGCTAGTCTCAGACTGCAAAGACAGACATTCTTACATTTTGCTGCTGATTTACTTTGAATAAGTTTGTACTGTTGTCTTCCAAGATTAATAAGTTTGTACTGTTGTCTTCCAAGATAAATATGTGGATATCATTTTGTGGCAGTGTGTTGTTATGACAGTAACTCATGAGCAAAGGGGTTAATATAAAAAATGACAAACATCTATCATGTTTTCAAGGTTTGCAGAAACGCTTCCTATTTAACCTTTCAGAAGGTAAAAAGTTGCTTTTGTTTATGCATTAATTTTTAGGAGTGTCACCCTTTTCAGATTTCAGGTGTGATAATTTATTATCTATGACACTTATTATTTCCTTGGCATAAAAATATGAAATTACATAGGAAGAACAGGGCATTTTTGAGCAGTCAAGAAACAGAACAGTCATTATTTACTGGTGTTATACGAGTGTTAATCATTTGCTCAGCTAACTTATTTAGTAGAAGTAATAACTTTTAATATTTTTCCATCTGGCCTTCTCCAGTATCTCTGAGGTATCTCTTAATTCTTGTTTTCTGCATTTTCCCACTTCTAAATTCCCATGCTCTTGAGACATTTGGGACAGAAACTTGCTGTGACGAAAAATACTTGTGTTTCTCAACATCTAGATACAGAGCATGGGTGGGAGTTGGCTCAAATATGTGTATTTCAACAAGAACACTTTCTACAAGTGTTAGCATGACTTATTGTTGTCATGCCCTCAGGACAAAAAAGCCCAAATAAGATTTGTCTGCAGCAGTAGATTTATTATGACAGTTTTCCAGGTTCATCTTAGACTGAGTATCTAACACATACTTCATTTTTCTCAATGGTGCTTTTGGATAGAGGCATAGAATAATATCATAAATGGAAAGAAAAAAATCAGAATATAATCAAACTTCAATTAAAAAAAAAAAAAAGCCAGACTAAAAGAACTAACAAAACATGACAACTAAGTTTTACAGCCATGACCCAAAACAAATCACAGAACATCTAAATCTGATGACAAACCTTGCTTCATTAAATATTTTGGTCCAATTTCTCAATAATGAATCACTCAAACTTTGGATATGGTTAAAGTAACTTGTTACTTGAAATGGAGCTACTGAATCCAGTGAGGTATTGACATTACTCTACAACTGCTAAATTGACCTGGATTCACAAAACACTCCTACTCCTAAAGGAACACTTGAAACTGAAATACAGTTTGAAAATGTTTAATAAAGTTGACCTATGCTTAGACCCATTTCTGGACAATACCATCCTAAAATATGTGGCCAATATCAATGTGACAATAAAGAATTGTAAAGACGGGCATATAAGTATTCATCTTGATCTGATCCTAGATTGTCCCTGTCCTAGGTTAAAAATAGGTTTATTCTATTACCACCTCCACAGCCATTGAAACAGCTGGGGCACTGTTATCTCCTGCTATCCGGGGGCCTATTGTCTCTGCTAATGGGCCATTGAGAACCCACCACATGACTCAGGAGTCATCTCATCCCATTGTAAGGGGCTCCACCCAGGGGGAAGGAGCCAAGCAGTCCCACCTGAATATAAGGTGGACTCTGGGACTGTATAGTAGCTCCGGCCCACTGGATCTCCAGAGGACAAGAGCTTTCACTGGACCGCCAGGACCTTTTCTTTTCTACCCGATCAGCGCTTCAGAGAACCATTTCATCTGGACTGCTACCACCACCCTGAACAGGGTGTCAGGTTGTATTCTGACTCTGTCAGTGGTACCGTTGTTGTTTATATTAATAAAGAACTGTTATTTTCTTTTTTTTTCTCTCATACCATTGCCTAAAAGCTCCTTAATTTCAGAATTATATTAATTCGGAGGGAAGGGGGGTGCATTTCTCTCTTCCAAGGGAGGCTCCTGCCTTCCTTAGCAGACTCCTGTCTTTTCAAACCAAGACAGTCCCAAAATAGAAAAAGAAATTAGAAATTAGAAAAAGATATTTTTTTCTTTTTTAACTGGGAGAAATACCCTTAATGAAAAGCGCTTGCCTTCTTGTTTGAGAAGAGACAACGAAAGAAGGTTGAAAAAAATGTGCAGTTTCTTCTTGATGAAGAAACTATGTGGTTTACATATCTTCATCAGAGAAAGTGCAGCTTACTAACTGTCAAAACTTTCAAGTCAAAGGAAAAAAATATAAGGTGATCATGATTTACATTTATGCAACTTGGAAACAGGTAAAACTTTTCTAATAAAGTTAAATAGCAAATGGAATTACTTAGAGAGACTAAATGAGTTTTCCAGATGCTGATGCTTTCAGATGAAGGCCTCCTGTGGGAGATATGATTTAGGCACATAAAGGTTCCAGAGGGCATCCAAAGAAGAGAAGCTAACGGGCTATGAGAAGGACTCCTTTACAGTATCTACAAACTTGTTACCGGAAGATCTATCTGACACATGCTGAGGAATTTGGACAAACATCTAAAGACTCAGTTACTTAGTGAAATTAAACTGGAAGTCTAAGACGTTTGAGATACCTCTATCTGTATTGGAATGTTCACATTTAACTCTGAAAAGGTTTTGAAAACTCAAAACAAAGCCATGTGAATAATAATTTAATATTTTGATAAAACAAAAAAATTAAAAATCCAGTTTTGTTTAAGTGTATTTTAAGTAACATGCAGTTATTTGTTTGGATAAAAGCCACACTTGCATATAGTAACTCTAAATATAGCTCTCACCTTAAGAATTTTAGAAACTCATATCTAGGTTTCCTAGTAGTAATGATGTCAGGCTGCTGCTATGGCTCCATGATTGCTGGTCAAGAGTCCCCTGTTACTTCCAAGTGCTCTCCCAGGTTGCTGGGAATCCAAATGTGATTTCAAGGGTGATTTGTTTCGTTAAGTACCATGATATGTGCAAGCAGCACTACAAGTCCTGCTGGAAACACATTACCACACTAACAAACCTGTGTCCTTTTGCTCTCTTAGAAGCTGTAGGGCTGTACTGTGTCTTGCCAATGCAATGGTGAGATTCATGCCAGTGCAGCCCTTTTGGTGGGAAAATTCTAATGAAAAGCTTTGCTATTTGAGTAAGTGCAGTACCATGCGGGCAATCTGACCAATAGGAAAATATTTACGTCCAGAAGGACAGAGAGGATTTTTAAAAGGCTGCATAGGCTTTAGACATGGACACACACATACACACATGCATGCACACATGCACATACTCACAAGTTCTGTACTGAAACAGAACACTTTTTTCCCGTAATTATGAATAAAATTATGAATGTAATGAATAAGAACGTGAATGTTAGACAAAGGTGTAAAATTAAGTGTTGTTCTTGCTGCCTTTGTGAATTTAGGCTCCAGTCCAGTTAAGCACTTAAACATATGCATAACATTATGTATGTGAGAGACATTAGTACTCACTGCTTGAAGTTATGCATGTGTTTAAGTGCTTACCTAGATTTGGGACTTGATGAAATTTAGCTTTAACTTGTCTTTTGTTGGCTGTTTGACTACTGTTATATTGCCTTTCAGAGCACTACTAAATAATATTAAAGGAGCAGTGTTAAATAATCTTTTTAACATACTGCATTTATTATACAACAAATAATTGCAGCTATTATTTCCTGCATAGCTATTTAGAAACACAGATACAGAGTTTCAGAGCTTTTCTGTGGGTGCACAACTATCCCAGGATGGTGTCTGAAAAATAATTCAGGTAATTCGCTTCATATTTTCTGCTCTAACTACTGCACTGTGATGTCTTTCCTTCCTGGGAAACTTTTAAACAGGTTTAAACCTTCATCCCAAATTTGGCAAGATAGATCGAATCTGAAGCCATGTCAAGGTCTGAAAATTCTTGATCAACTAGTAAAAAAATATTTCCACTTCTGCTTTTCTTGGTTTTAAGTTGGAACTAGAAGTGGAACTCCTGAAATAACACAAGAGCAAGTGCCAAGTTCTGTATGAATACCCTTTTTCTTTTTAAGTGAAGAGTCAATTCCTTTAGTGATTTGTCAACAGTTCTAAATAATACTTGTTGACAGGTAGTTAGAGCTTGCACAACTTGAGGCAGCTGTACAGGTGGGCAAAGGAGGGTTTTGGGGCACTTTACCAGGCCTGTTCTGGATCATGATGGTGACTCAGTGCGGTGGGGAGGTCTGTGAAGCGTAACAGAGTTATACCCTGAGCAGTACCACTGCAGCCTTTGGAGAGCAGCAACTTGTGCCACCTGAGGGTTCACTCGCTGTGAAACAATCTTTGTACAGCTGGAATCAGGGCTTCCCAACACTTATTCACCAGTGTGCCACAGCTTTAACTTAAATATGATCTACATCCACATGATACCTCTAAGTCTATAGGTTGTGTATGCTTTACATTCTGCTTGTTGACCATAAATTAGGCACTTACAGCATTACATGCATCTCTAGAGGAGACTGAGCAGAATCCTTCTATTTACAAAATATCCAGAAATAATGTAAATTAAAGTACTACAGTACTTAAAAAAGGAAGAGCAGGGAACAATTCTGCCCACCCACTCTCTGGAGAGGCTACAGCAGAAAGAAATATTGTCTTTTCTTCACCATCTTTCAGACGCACAAAAATTATAATCTCGGTATATTTAAAATGCTTGGCAGAGAGAACACAGGTGATGCTGGTCTTGGGACCTGTCCTTGACGATAGTAGATTAGTTGGGACACTAAGAAATAGTAGAACCATCACTCTCACATCATAGAACATAGCAGATTTTGCTACCTCTTGCTGCAGCAGGCATGAACCTTGCTTTGTCTCACAGGTGCAAATAGCAAAATAGCAAGATGGTGACCCTTAAAGCAAATGTCCAAACAGTGCTGTAAGGACGCCTCAGCAGGGATGACATCCCTTTCCTTTGGAGTGGATTAACAATCTCCTATCCTGGCCTCACTGGGGATAAACTGCAGTCTTGACCCTGCTGTCCATGATAGTTGTTACCATCACAGTTTTCCTCTGGGGAAAGAGAAATTAAAACCAGATACCTCCTGGGAAGACTGAGATGGAGGAGCTACATTGCATGGTTGTTGAAAACAAAGCCAGTTCCCAAACTGCTTGCTTTAACCAGCTTACAAGAAACTGCTCTGCCCTGACGCTTGAGCCATGGTTTCCATCACCTATTCTGACCCCTCTTCTGGGAGCTACATTTTGCATCTCTGATATGTCAGGAAGCTCTTCTCATTCCAGACCTTTTCTCTGCCTGCTTAGTCTGAAATCTGGAAATTTCTATGAGTCTGTGTGCATGTGTCTGTGCATGTGTGTAATGTGGAAGATAAAGGAGAGTCAATATCTACCATCTTTTTGCCACACAGCCCTTGAGTCATCCCTCCCTCTACCCTGCTAGGTCATAGAAAAAGGACAGCGCTGCTGTGTGAAGATGATATTCGTGTTGCTTAACACATATGGAAGTTGGTTTTCTACCAGGATCATGAGGGTTGTAAAGAGAAAAGGAGAGAAGAGGTCTGGGGCATACACTGCAACTCACAGGCCAACCTGATACAAGCATCTGGAAATTCAGTAAGAGCAGATTTTCTTGTGGTATTTCTTCAGCTCAGGTTGGAGTGCTGTCTGGAAATGGGAAAGTAATAAAACTTATGCAAACATTCCAGTAACACAAAGAGAGGTTTGCTTCAACAACACTGGTAATGAAAGGGAGATGTATATGATTGTTTAATTTTACTTGGCTTACTCTTTTTTACCTATAGAGTGTCTATTTCACCAATAGATTGTCAATCTTACCAAGCCAGTGTATATTGACACCTATGCTTATTTGCCTAGTAACAGTTAAATAGACATCACCTAAACTTTTTTTATAGCAGCTGCTCTTTAAATAACAGGAGAAAATAGTGACTTACGTGTAGTATTTGAGCTAGATACATCCGATCCAGTGAACTACACATGAAAAATACTCTGTCTATTCCTTTTCCTGACTTCAAAGGTCATCAAAGATGAATATTCTTTAGGACACTTTCTCATAGTGGATCTGGTTCTGGCATACCGTATGTAAGTTTACCATATGTGTCAAGAAGTCTGGCAATTGGTTTTGGTATGAACTTAAACACATACCACAGTGCACTCGAATATGATGCATCATGTCAAAATCAAATAGGTTATCTCCCTGATAGGGTCCATGGAACAGTGACATCATGGGCCAGAAGACAGCCTTTTAGTGAAGACTGCCCCTTCCCTTGAAGTTCTTCAGAAACAGTTTAGCTGCTGCACAAACCTAACTGATCAAAAAATTAAGGCTCTTTCTTGGTGTGTTTGGTTTATTGTCTGAACTCAAAGCGTGATATTTATTGGCTCTGACATTTGTGCTATTTCAAATCTTGGAGCAAGCTACGGTCTTGTCATTAAAATATTTCACAACCATGGTTATAAATCAAAGTAAATGACAGTTCAAAAATAGGCACAGATTAAATAGGTGTGTTGTTCTATCTTGGGCACAGCCCATCATTATTTCCTTTCCACTGCAGCTAGCCAACTTGCTAATTTAATTACTTTCTTTTGCTTCTTTCCCCAAAGAACAAAATCTATCAAAAGAACAAGGTTGGTCAAAGGATTTCTCTCCAAAGCTAACAGTGGTAAGTGGTTTTATTTTACAGTGGGAAAGGGACAGTTTAGCTGCTCATGGTAGAGTTGAGGGGGGCCAAAGCAGAGGCTTAAATGTTGATCTGGACCTACACACAGTTGCTGCTACATAGCTGAGCCCAACATGTCTTCTCTCTTCCCTCATAGCCAGAGTTAACACTTATGTGTTTCAATACTTAACAAAGAAAAAAGATGCTTCAAATCATGCCATTTATTGAAACTACTGATAATATACAATCTTTTTTATTGGTTCGGAGATGAGTGAATATAATTTCAGACTGCTTTATACACAATGAATAAAGTTTGTATACGACGAAGGAAGGGCTAAAGGAAATAGAAGGCGTAAATGCAAACTATTTAAAGTTGCATATTCTATTCAGTGAGTCATACTACCACTTCTGAGGTTCAAAATTAATTATATCTATTCAGTGTTTTTCAGTTTATTAATCCCTTATCTGTATGGAAATGGTTCTTCTCTACAATCACTGCATAGAGAAATACATACCACTCTAGTGCCAATTTAAGTCGATGTTCAGACATGGGAGAAAGACTTTCATTCTCAAGAGATTTGTGCTCAGTTTCCAGACCAGAACATCTTGGGGCATTTTTCTGCAAAATTCAGTGCAATATTGTCTCTCTTTGAGACTTAGTAGTCTCAGGAGGCAGCTATTATTATTCTTAACAAAGGAATGTGAAAAATCTGTTTTCCAAGTCATTTTAAAATTTCCTCATTGATACTATCTCCCTCAAAAGGTCTCTGTTCCCCATTTCCTTAAATGGCTAGATGATTCATAAAGGGCTGAGGACCTAAATGGTAACTTGTGAATGTGTGCTTAAATAGTTTTTGGAACTGCTGTACTGAAACTTGATTTTGACGGAAGTGACATTCAGAGAAGGGGAGAACATGCACACTTCATGACACCTTTTACCTATGGAGGTAGTACTATCAGTATCTGGGAGAAGATATGTTTTGCAGGTTTAGACCTAGGCTAGGATCTCTAATGATAGGAGTCCAGTCTACTGTGAATAGGCCTTCACAGAATTACAAATGTGCCCTGAGGCTTATTTGCAATGTGAAGCCATGCTAACAAGACTATGTTACCATCTTTTCCTCCCTCTTCTTTTATACGCCTCCACTCAATGGTGGAAAAGACCAGGTTAGTCATTTAAGGTCTGAACAACATCCTAACAAAATCATTATGACTTCCTCAGGTTTTAGAGCAGTTTTTAATTCCACATGTATCTGCCAGGCCTTAGACTTTTCCTCGAAACTTTTGCCCAATCCAGTTTGAAATTGCTATGGCATCCGTATGATAATACATACAAGGCAGACGTGCATTTCTTAAGCTAAATTAAACCAAAATCCTTTCAGTCTTCATCAATGATACACCATGTGCTAGAAAAGAAAATAAGATTGAGCCCGGAATCTGCTGGAAAACACAGTCTGCTTGAAAGGACCCAGGATCCTGTCAGTTAAAAGTCAGAGAAGAAAATCCCTGACCACTCATCTTTAGGAATCTCTGTGTGATGTTGGAGCAAGAAGCTGCAAACAGTAGCTGCCAACCTGGCTGGGATTCCTGGAGTAATCTCCTGAGATCAGTGTTCTGACAGGTCACATCCTCCATCTGGCACCACCATTCCCTATTTTCATTAAGATTTTATTTTCCATTTTTTCCTTTGTTCTTCTTGCTTGAGCCAAAAGAAACAAAAGGGCAGTAAAGAACAATTTTAGCTGAATATGAGTTTTATCATTTTACCACTGCATTACACCACTTACCAAGTATTTAGGTTCTGTTCTGTTCTGCTAGAAAAAAACACATGTCAGAATTTAAAGGAAGGCTGTGCTAAGCTTCAGCACACAGACTGTAAAGTGTGCATGTGAATTATTATTCCTCCAGTCTAAGCAAATCCATATGACACTGTGACTTCATATACTCTTCACAGTTTCTTGTACAACTCTCGGTGGAAAACATCATCTCTTTTCAAATCTTTGTGCCTTTATCCAAACTAGACTTTTTAATAGCTCAAAAATAATTGTAAAAACAAAAATGTCAGTGAAGTGCTGTTTCTCACAGAGCAGAGAAATCAACATTTGAGACCACCTGCTTAAACGGCAAAGCTAAACAGAGAGCTGCAGCTACTCATAAAGAGGGAACTTCACAGAGATCCACTTTGAATTCCTTTCCCTTTACTTGAGAGGGGTGAGTCTGATGGCATCCAAATCTAAATCTTCATTTCCTCATCTTTCTTCACCAGCTTAGCCTGGGAGGTAACCACTCTGCAGAGTCCTTCTCCAACACCAAAGTTTTTTGGGCTAAACTGTCCATGAAGCTAGGAAGCTGTTTCCAGTGAAATGTCTTTTTGTAAGCCTGATGAGGCCAATCTATTCCACATCAGCCACTGTAACTGAAACCATGATGTATAGGGAAAGATGGTACAGAAAAGTCTAAGTACCATCTGTTGCTGAAATGGAGTCCTCCTCTTTGTCCCTGACTGTTCTCCTCCCAGTTTATTTGATCTGGTACAGGCATTTGTTGGACCTTTTTAGCTGGTTCCAGAAACCAAATTAGTATGAAGTCAGGCCTGAAAAATGAGGTATGTGCTCTTCCGCCACTTATGGCCCAGAAACTGGGTCGCTGGTGGTTCAGACAAATCACCATTCAAAGGAAAAGTGTGGGGGAAACATGAAGCATTAAAGAGAAGAGAATGAGGCTTGCTCATTTGGCAGCAGCTCACTGATAAGCTAGCTAAATTATGCCACGAAACTCTGCTTCCTCGGGGAGATTCAGCCCATGCCCAAGCTTGTCTCCACAGGCAACCTGAAGCAAAGAAATAGACAGTTCCAGGGTGTGCTATGTCTCCAAGTATGGATCTAAAGCAGGGCAGATGATCCATATTCAAATGGTGCTTCTTTCTACCTACTCACTGTAATGAGAGCAGAGAGTGCATTTCCTAAGCTGTACGCCTCTGCATTGTCAAAGACAAGTGAGGCCAGTCCTACTCATTCTAATCGCAACGGAGACCACAAAGAAGCTCAGGAGAAGGAAGGATTTTGGCAAAATTAACTCTGCACTGCTGAAGACCAGAGGAACTTTGAAGTTGGTTTTGTACTTCGTCCAAACTCTTGATGTTGCTATGAAGAGAGAGAAGCCAGAGGACAGAGGACAACTATTCACTGGCCCAGTCTCACCTACCTCCCTGGATGTTGCTCTGCCAGTGCAGGGGAAGTGTTAACACTGAAGACTGCACTATCTCCTGCCGATCCACCCAGAGCAGCTCCTTCATCTGAGACGCTCATATGAATGGAAGGATGGGAAAAAAAGCTATCAAGAGGCAACTGATCCACAGCTCTCTTTAATAACTTCAAGTAAATTTCCCAGCAAGGGAAGAGCATTGAGAAATGCAAACTACAGGCAGAGTTTCTCCCAGTCACAGGACAAAAAGAGCTGCATTCCGGCATTCAGGAAACTGGTTCTCATCATTGAAGTGACAGTAATGGAAACATTGTGACTTCCTCTCTCCTCCCGTCAGAAGAGGAAATTACTACTTTGGAGAAAATAAAGGGAGTTGGTCTGGTTGTGACTGTGTCTAAAGGATCAGATGCAAATTTCAGAAGAAAAAAGACTCCACAATTTTTCTAAATCACTAAACAGCGTGGAGAGAGATTAATAGCACACAGTTTATCATCTGAAAGAAAAGATAGAATTTTATAGCCTTCCAGCACTTGGCCAGACCAGCTGGAGAAACAGGGCAGATGGAGAAATACAAGGTCCTTATACAGGAAAATATATTTTATAAAACAAATAACAGTACAAACCCAGTAAACCTGATACCAATTTTTGAGACCGCAGAATGAGACCATTATCGTGAACACCATGCGTTATGAATCATCTCTGCCAATAATAATATGACATCAAGAACAAATATCCACTCCTGCCATGAAAAACCCCCAAAATACCAAGCAGCATAAACAAATGGCGAAGTAATCATAATAATTTGCAGCCATAAATTAGAGATGAGAAAGCATTTGCTACCCCATAGCTCATCCGCAAACATACATGATTGCTCCCAATGCTATGATCACTAGTTTTGAATCCAGGCTAGACCCAGCCAGAAATAAATGTTTTCTTATCTTATGAATGTTTTTGAGAAAAGAAAGTTGTAATTCTGATACTTCATCAACATAAATGCTTTGAAATACAGAGTCTGACTACAGCCCAATCTGTTGGCACACTCAGATACAAGGTGCTCTTCTGTTCTCTCTACATTTAATCAGAAATTTCAGCCTGGAATAGAGAAATTATTTCCTAAATAGAAGGCAAGAAGGGAGTAGTCTTTCCTCTGTACACCCAGCTCCTGGCAATTAGCAATATAGAGACTTCCTGAGGAAGAGGTTGGATATGAACTAACAGGTTTAATATTTCCCAGTGGGCCTGACCTTCACAATTTTATCTAATCCCTTTCTTGGTATTTTTGGCTTCCACCACATTCTGTGGCCGGGAGTACCTCAGTTAGTTAAGTGACATTTGAAAAGGTACTCTTTCTGTTTCAGTTAAATTTGATTCCTGATCTTTTAAGACAAGAATTCCTCATTCTTTTTCTCTTCAACTTTCATGATTATTCTTCTTGAGTCATTTTCTAAAACAGACAGTCCTTCTACATGTGAAATTTACAGAAGGCATTCATACCTCTGGCTGTTCTTGGCACTTACCTGCAGTTTTCAAAGTTCTAGATGAGTATTTTTCCTCCATTGTTACCGCAAATATACACTGAGTGCGCATGACTCAAGACATAGGTACACTATAGCTTTGTTTACCGGCAAGATGGTATTTTCTGTTTTGTTTTCCTTTGTTTCCTAACAGTTTAAGTTTGCATTTTAGACCTTCATTGAACGTGGGGATGATGATTCCAGCAGACTATCCATAGTGAGACCACCCTCCTCATGATGCATTTATCCCGTGCGCGTCACTGCACACATTAATACTGAATTTCACATGCCATTAAAAATGTAAATATCTGAATCTCTTCAGTGAGAATTTTAAAAATAGACATTAAATACACTTTCTAGCACCTAAGCTCCTACCTTTGTCAAAGATATCTCAGATACTAACTCTTCTTCATTTTCCATTTTCTTTTTTCCTTTTTCTTTTATGCTTTTTATTTAATTTTCCCTTCCCTCTCCAGAACCTTCCTAATCTCCTGCACATCAACACTTCTGCCCAACTTGGTGTCATCTGCAAAATGACTGAACTTTTCTTTATGTGGGCAGTAGAATCTTTATCTGGAAGTGTTAAGCTGCAAATTGATGGAGGTGAAGGTCAGAACTATAGATTCGTGAATAGTTTTATTAATATATTCTTCCTTATGTCTCATTTGTTGGCCATGGTTGTGAAAACTGGGTTAGACCATTGTGTGACATAAGCCAGTAACAAAGGGTATTTATGTTCACCTATGGTTTTTGTACAATTAGAAGTCTGGAAAGGAAAAAATTGAAAATAATTGAAAATTATAAGTTATCTACTTAAAGTCCAGATATTTTGTAGAGATTTATGAAAATTTACTTCGATATATATGTCTTGGTTATATCATGCAGATGGTCACTGTAAAATCAATGCTATTCGCACTTCAGTAGCTCATTTTTTTCAAAACTCTCAAATATTAATAATAAATCAGATCGTACAATATTTGACATACATAGGCTGCAATGGAAGTCTGCTGATCATGGTAGAACAGCACAGAAATGAAAAAGCAAACCAGATTTGTTTAGGGCTCCTTAGAGACTATGTTTTACTCAGGAGACATGGATGATTGCTGCTATAGGCAGTACAAGAGGCTTAAGACAGAAGTCAGTAACAGAATCTAGATATTCTAGACTTAAATTATAACAGCAAGTCTGCCCTCGGACTCATAAGGAAATAGTTTGGACCTGACGCTTCAATTAATCCCATTTCTTTATCCACTCAAAATTAATCTTCTCACCAATCCAGTCTCTCAACTTTACTACTCTGAAAACCAGTCTTCCTTGAAATTATGTTTCTGTAATATTTCTGTCTGAAGAGCTATTGACAGAAGGAGAGAGTGAGGAAGAACACTCTTTACAGTTACCTTACTCCAAATGTCTCCAAAAGGATATTTTGTTGGTATCAGGATCTCAGACAATTCAAATGGTTTGAATTCTTCACCTTGAAACAGTGAAGATCAATTACATTTGGATAGTTTTGCCTAAAACAGAATTTTTCAATAGAGTGATAATTTAATAGAGCTTCTGATTTATATTCTTTTAAAATAAACAGTTCTTCTCAGGACTTGTAACAATACATTAAATCCTTGAAGCTGCTTTTCAGTCTTTGAAATCTCAGCAATCATAAAAAAGGGATGATGAAATATAAGAACATCTGCAGCTCTTAAAGTTATGCAGATAGCAGTAAATCGAATGACACAAGGTACTTTACAGAAATTCTAATTGTTAACAACATATTTTCTTGGTTTTGTAGTATCAAAAGATTCCTCAGCACAAGCAGGACTTTATACTCACATTTGCATTCTCCACAGACTTCTCAGACACTGTTGTTCATCTTAGAAAGACACTATTAGAACTGATTTGCAAGTATGAGCAATTATCCATTGTCCACTTGAGACAGAGAAGGAGAGTCTAAAACCCACAAATATCATGAAGAGCAATTCCTCATTTTAGCAGCACAAGTAAATCAGCATTTGCAAGATATCAGACTTCAATCCTGAATTCTGCAGAGTTAGTGTTTATATTCACAATTCCTAAAGAGCAAGCAGTTTCCAAAACACTCCAGAATTGTTTCCTCAACAATACAGTGACCTTTTGGGGATATCATCTGACTTTGGTGGCCATGCAGGTGACTTTTACTTTGTGAGCTTTGGTGCTAGTGTGTGTTTGCCCTCCTCCAATCAGTCCTTTCTGCAGAACCTAAGAATAACAGCCAAGGTCCTAGGGCAGAGCAGCTACCCACCTAATACAGTATCCTCTGTCAAAAGGTAGACAAATGATAAATTCTTCTAAACTCACATGCAAGCAGAGCAAAAGGTTTAAAATAGTGGCATTGTAGCAAGCTGGGTTTTTAGGGACTTCTTAAATTCTAGTTTGTGTCTGCAACTTGTGTGCAGTAAGCCCTTGGCATATTTTTCATCATGTATTTTTCTGGATTCGTCTTGGTCCTGTGTGTCATCAGTAAACTATTGTGGGAACAGACTGCTGGTCTGAAACCTTCCCAGATCTCGACTTAGGTACAATCACTGTGTATCCCTGAGAATTCAGTTTTACCCATGGGAATTGTAAGATTAGCAGAAGCACGAAGCATAAACAATAGAAGGGGAAAACAGCAACATCTTGCACCTGCTGTTTTCCTGAGTGCCTGTAGGCTTAGGCTATAGCTAGCCAATGGTGGTATATTGTAGTTAAATAATAGCCAATGAGTCTATTGTAGTCATTTAGCAGCCAATGGATATGTAACATGAATGATAACATACAAAAGTGTATAAAAGGCACTGTCTCTTTGAATAAACGGGTTTTTTCCCTTCTCCGAGGCATGGTCTACGTTATGTCGCGGCCGCCCCAACAGCGACATACTATTACTGAAAAATGTTAGTAAAACATTACCATGCATCTCCTTCTCCTGATTGATCATGAGCAGGTTCAACACTACAAGTCTCAGTGATTTCCTATAACAGCATATAAAATATCTCCACTGGGAAAATTCAAAATTTCTCTGTACCATTTCCTCCTTCATTTCACTAATTATAAATTCAAAATCAGATCTTTTTGTACACCATAGTATCCTTTTTGGCCTTTCTGGTATAAATTACAAGGAAAAGTATGTTTTCCAGATTAGAACTAGACCTTTTTCCTTTCTTTCCTTTTCTCACCTCTTCTCATCCATTAGATGAGAACACACATGAAATAAGCCCAACGCAACTCAGTTAGGTTTTTGGGATTCATCTCCACACAATTTGACTCAGGCTTTAAGACCATTATGAATGTCAAAAGGGGTTCCAAAATTGCAGGTGCATTTTATCAAACTGGTTATCCCTCCTGTTAATTATTCAGAGTTCTCTAATAGACACTGAAACACAAGCATGTTGATTCTTTCCCTTCAAAATTATAGCTATCTATCTATCTATATATTAACATAAACTTTATTTTGCATTTGCTTGTTGGTATGGAAGTCAGTTTAGTGCTCTGTTGTTCTCTGAAACAATTTATTGAAAAGGTATCACTCGTCACTCCCCTAAACAAAAAGTATGTTGAAGTGGAACGTATTCATTCATACTTCCCTTATTTCTCAAACTCCAGTCTTCAAGAGCTATAACTTTTCACCTAATTGCATTTTTCCAAAGGCAATTCTAGTGACACTGTAATTTCAGGTAGTTCCTAACAGTCACTTTGTTAAAGGAAGGCTTCATTGTAGGAATGTCTCCAAATTCCTTCACTGTAAGCGATAATAATAACCTCATTTTTTTTTCCTGAAATAGTCTTATTGTTTGCGAATCTTCTATTTACATCTCAGTCATTTACCACTCTTAATGACTCTGCGGCAAGATTTTTTTCTTCTGTGTTTAAGAAACAACATTACCCCAACTTTTTTGCCTCTAGTAAAATGTTCCTCAAAATTCTTTTTTGGCCTAACTTAGGTTTTATGTTTAATTTGCTAAAAGTTTTGGTTCATTGCTGGTTTCTGGTTTTGTTTTTATTTTCTTCATTTGGAAAATTGGTCAGAATATTGAAGATTTGTTTTCTATTTTCTTTTCTTTGTCTTTTTTTTTTTTTTTGTACTTCTCATGGTTTCCTTTACCATGGTTAACCATGGTTTACTTTAAAGCTTAACTTTACCACAACTTCTTCATTGCATTACCACATTTTTTTGCATAAGGAATGCACATTTACCTTGACATTAACAAACTCCATACTGTTTCAATTGTTCCATTCTTTCAACTGCTCCTTTGAATTTTCTTTTAACACCTTCACATATTTGTGATGATCTTTTAAAAACTGATGTTACTGTAGTGATTTCTTGCTGGGTAGGGGACCTTAATTTTCATAGAGACTTTCAGTATCTGTATGTCGCAGTTGGTGCTACAGAGAAGCTCTTCATAGTAATACCCTACAGATAAAAGGTCTGTCAGTGTCTGGTTGACCTGGCTGGTACTGAGGTCTGCTTCCAGAATTTCTTCTGCCTCTGTCCATTCTTTGAATATTTGTCTCTGAAAGTAGATATAAATGATAGATCAAAATTTATTGTTTGTGCTAATTTTTTAATGACTTTAAGCTATGTTTAACTACAGCATTATTCCTCCTCTGGCAAAACTTTTGTTTTCAGTGCTTTGTCATTAACACACTGGTATTATAGGGCTCTATAAATTGTCTTCTTTCCATCAAATTTCTGAGGCGTCTGTTCTGTCACTTAAAAGTAGACATCCTGGTCCACCCATCTTGGTGTTTAGACTTTGAGCATTTATATAGAAGTAGCTATAAAATTGGCATGTCATGTGAATCCATGATAGAATTTACATTTGGATTTTCCAGCTGAGTTCCTGGATCTCATATCTGATATATACTACTTAATTCAAGGAACAGGAATTGCTCCATTAGTTCACTAGATCCTTTCACATTCTTAAATAAAGCAAATGTATACTTGTTCACAGATAGCAGCTTTTTTCACTACAGGGCCTTATGACAAAGTACTATTTATGCATGCTCTCACTGAAAAAAGACATAAGAATTCAGACAAGAGATGTGTGGAAAAAGTAATGTAATGAATTATGTAAATGTGAAAAAGCGAAGTAATAAACGACAGATCATGCTGCTGCAGGAATGAGTGCCAAATTCTATAGCTACTGTTAAGACTCCTTTAATGGCACATCTGTAGAATATAAAGCAAAAAAGCCTACATGGAAAAGGCACTTCTAGTCCTCACTGTCTGAGACAGTGGTGAGGAGTGTTTATTGCTATTCATGGAAAATCATTACCAATTGACAAGCCAAAAAACATACCAATTTCTGCCAGAAGAACTAATTTTTAAGCTGTTGATGTATCTCTTCCATGACTTTCCTTATGGAATGTGATTTGGATGATGCTTTACCCGCAGCAGGAGAATGGCAACCAGTCAGAGTAATTCACTGCAGTGAATGGGAATTTCAAGATCTGTTTGAGGGGATCTAGCTCTAACTATTAACATATATTTTATATATATAATTGTGTCTATGTAGTGAACAGTTTGCAGGTTTTTGTGGTTTATCTAATTGTTGTCAGAATAAACTAAGCCACATTTACCTGAATATATTTACTTAGAACTTCACATCTGTTTTTCAATTCCTTAGTGGAACTAATCATTCCTTGTGTTTTGAAATGGCTTGGAGCAACCTCTGCTGGCTACTTAGGTCTGAAATGGATCTTGACTGAAACTACTAATTCAATCTTGTAGGATGTATTGTGTATCTCTACTGTCAAAAACACTGAACCTGCAGTGGCTGTAAGTTAAAAAAGTTAATTATATGCTATGAAAGATCAGCGTTTATTAAGACGTGTGTGATTTTTGACAAAGGATAGAACGGAGATGTATTTCAGTTCTACTTTAGGCAGTCTTCAAATAAACCATTCCAGGCTTTCACAGTGCCCAATCCAAAGCCCAAGGACACCGATCAAAATAATTCAATAAATATCTGATAACTTTGGATCTAGACTCAGATTTAACCCAGACTATATAAATATATCAAAGAGGAAACATTTTATTTTAGAGATGCTTTTTTATTTTTGCAATTTCATCAAAAATAGAACGCTAATTTATTTTTTCATTTAAGAGATAAACATTGACAGAAGATATATTTTTTTCAGACAATTCAGTTTTAAATATGAGAAATTAAAATGATTTATAGGATAAAGCTGGACTAACTGTAAGCTTAAACAGCAAAAAAATTGGATTTTCAAATTCATTATACCTTATACTCACGCACAGTAAAGAATACTTTATTCAGCAAAACTGTCCTACTCAAACAGTGAGTAAGGTGATATACAAGGTTATACAGTGTAATCTGCAAATTTTGACAAAATGGCAGAAGGTCTATTTTCCTTTTTCTACTGCTTCATCTTCATATTTAAATTATTACTGAATCAATTTAAAACAACCTTTAATACTGTTGCAGAAAAATAATTTTAGACACAAAAATATGTATTTAAAGGAATGTTTAAACCATCTGAGTTGTCACAATAAACTAACGGTGTAGCTGCTCCTCTGTGAACAACCTGGTAGACAGTTTAGTGCATCTATGCAGAGATTAAAACAATTAGAGTATTTTAAGACTACAATGTGCCATTTTTGTTATCAATAAATTCTTCTTCATCAGTTTTGGCTGAGATCAGGAAGGTATTGCCATACTGTGTAGTCTCCCATGCAGTCAAGTGCAGCAGATAATAAACACCAAAATGTAGCCTTTTCTGTTGAATATTCAGGCCCCATTTTCTAAAACTGGAAGATCTTTGGAAAGTATGCTGAATTTGAGCCACTGCTCATAGGTAAACTTACTATTCATTGTGTAGGTATATTAGTGTCAGAAGCTGGTCATATAATTCCTACTGTAAGACTAAAGTGAGATAAAAGACATTCAGGTGAAAGACATTCAGGTGAAAGACATTCAGGTGAAAGACATTCAGATGAAAAATTAGACTTCCACACCTTCTTGAAACATTTTTAAATTAGTCTGCCTCTGAAAAATAATTAATTTGTAATGGAACACACAAATGAGAAGCTCTTATCTAAGTCCTTTCCCACTCTTTACAAATATAGTAATTTGTAAGCATTATTTATAACTCAGTTTAGATTAGTCTTAGTAGCTGAACAATTTAAAATTCAATCAAGTTAATTACCAATAGTTTATGCTTCAATATTTCTAAACAGAAGCCTTGGTCCTAATGTTTCCTTCTACAATGTTTGAATTCAATGTCCATGCTTGAATGTAAGGGTTGGAATTGTGGAAAGAAAGACCTCATGATACTCTTCAGAGCTTTAAACCTATATCTTTGCTTAGTTGATGTCTGCTTTTCTAGGAGAGAGTAAAATCTGTAATATAAATATTTATCATGTAATAAATCTAGTTGCAAAACACTAATTTTTTACTCAATCTATGCTTTTCTGTATATCCAAGAGAGTGTCATTATTAAATTAATTTTGTTAGACAGTCTTACTCTCAAAATAATTTTTAATGGTTAGAAACAGCAGAAAGATAGTGATCTCATAATAAAAGATATGTTTTTCCACGTGGCTGATTAAATACTCGGATCATTCCAAAGCTATCTAATTAAACTAAAAAAACAGCATAAAATATGAATAATCTGCAAACTCATTGCTATAAGATAGATGTTAAAAAAGCAAGAAAAATCCTTCCAGAAGAACAGACTGATGAATTATTGTGGTGTGGCTTTGATTTTTCCACTGCTGGCAGCCTTAGAAATCTAAATGCAGTCAAAGATAGATTTCTCAAAAGTGTAAAAATCATCCTCCTTGGTACAGTACTTCTGGCTGGTAAATACCTTCATCTGTTTCTCTATTAATTTCAAGAAAAATAAAACTAAACTAGACTAAGCAGAACAAACAAACAAATAAGCAACCCACAACCCCTCCCAAAGGACTTTATGTCAAAGACCATTCCTAGCTGCTGAGGTTATATTCAACATCTCACAGGAAATAAGGCGTGCAGTAACAGGCATGGAGGATCATGACACAATTTCCTAAGTGTTGATGTTGACACCACTTTAAAAAAAATCAGATAAGTGGAATCTGAGGGAAGATGAATGTCAGTTACAAAAAGGAGAAGAGCCCCTTATGGTACCCTTTGGATACCAATATACTAAAGCCTTAAACCTAGCTTTGTGAAAGAACTAAGTGCAGCTGTGTTCCTAAAACACCAGAGGAAAAAAACTCTGCGGAAAGACACATTTTTTCCCCTTTCCTTGTTTCTAAAGCAAATGGAATCCCCAATTAAATCAGAAGCAGACTAAAAACTAGGAAAAAAAAACCACTTGGAAAAAGAAGAGCTCTTCCCTCTCTACAAAAATTTTCTGTCTATCATGTTTTCTTTCTTTCTTGCCTTCATGTCACATTTCAAATATTTGACCAAAACTGGACATAGTATTTGGGGTGGGCAAGGCTGGGGGGGGAGACCTGTAACCCGTCAAATCAAATCATTATAAAATATCATCTTATGTAATGCACTCTTCATAGGACGCCTTTAGGAACAATATGTTTTACCAACAATCACAGAATGTATGTCCCATGATGTTTTTTTCTTCTTGCAGTACACTTGCATTTTCAAGGTCTTAAAGGAAGTATAAGTATTGTAGCATTTAATTATTTTTAATCAGTTAGTAGCATATGCTGATCATTACTCAGACCTAAAGTATTTGCCTAAAAATTTGAACAAATTAAATAGAATAATAAAGATATAGCATGTTTCTGTGAGCAAACCAGTTTCCCACATTTTGCTGTTTTTCCATAAATAAACATTATAATTCTGTGATATTTCTCATTGAACACTATTTTGAGAAGGAGCCATTTAGTCTCCTATAATTTGCTATGAATGCATCTTGGCAGGTTAATATAAAACAAAAAGATAAAGTATGTTAAGTTGAAACTAAAGTCTAAGCTGAGAGGTCTACTGGAGGACATAGGACTGAAAATCAGAATGGAAACCACTTGGCAAGCATATAAAAGTTAAGAAAATACTTGGGTTAGGCAGGGATGCATGGAACAGCTTCTTGACATTATTCTTCTCTGCACAACTATGCAAAAATGGCTCAGATGCAGAGAAACATATTTCCTGAGGCTGTTTCAAGGAAAGAGGGACATGGGGTAAAGAAAAAATAAGGTACTTTAAAAATTAACTTTTCCGGTGTCTATCCATCCAGTGAAAAACACAGTACCCTGGGTTAGGTGACAAGCTGTCCCTCTGTGCTTCAGGGAGATTGCATGGACCCTAACTGTGAGATTCACAATATCCAGCACCCTAGCTCTGAAACACTTTGTACCCAGCTCTCAGTATCCACATCAAAATTCTGACCTCACACATGGATTTTCCCCAGCTTTGCTCAGTCGTTTTAAGGAATTTGACATGGTTCCCTGTCTTTTCCTCTGAACTCCACTTTTTCTTCTACAGTATGAAAACTACTATAGTTTCTCATCTGCAGGAAAATAATTTTAATTTCACAATCTCCTTAAAATTGGGTTTGTCTGTTAATTCACCTTCTTTCCCATAAAGGAGAGGGAACTCAGAAAGCCCATACAGATGTTGCAATATCATTCAGACTGTTTCAGGTAATAATCTTAGTATAGACTTAATATTTTCCATTCTCAATTTGATTCATATTTCCTTGATTCATCTTCAACAGCTCCCAAGTTCAGTATCTCAAAATGTTGTTAAATGGTGTGCAAGGGAAACCTCTGTAGCCATTACATTTTTCTAGTTAGTGCTCAGCCTGTATCCTACTCCTTTTTCATTAAAGCTTTTTTCCACAAAGGACCCGAGTCTCTGTTTCATTATCAAATTCACAAAGCTTTTAATCACTAAGGATTCTGAATTTCAGCATCAATAAAAAGAAAAATATAATTTCCACTCACATGTGCTCTATTCTGCACCGGTTATCTGGAATAATATGATTACCTGGTGTCCAGATCTGGTTGTAATTCAACTGCCTCCAAAAAAATCATATTAGTTATTATTAAAAACTGTTTTTGAACTCAGTTTAAACTGATTCTGGAAACACCAGTTCTGGAGCTTTGATTGAAATCCAGCTCCAGAAGTTGTGACAACTGCCTTTCCTCATCCCTTAAGGACTCCCCAAGATTTCCCTAATTTTGTGTTAAACATATATTTATTCGTAACTGTGAAAGACTCTTGAAATGAAAAACTAACTCCCAAGATCAGGGACAGAACTATAGAAGCCAATACTGTGATCTAGCTCCTTTTAAGATAAAGATAATAATAAATCAGTTTCAGTCAATTATAATCCCTCAATCAAACTATTCATGAAACATCTGCTATTGACTTCTGTACGACAACTAATTATCTTAGAGGCTTTTCTTCTCAAGTTTGAGAAAATATGCTCCCTACCTAATCCAAAATTTGAAACTATTCTTTTTGACTGAAAAAGGCTTATTTTTCTTGGAACTTTGGACTGATATGTGGTGGCCAAGTGACTTCAGTTTTGTTAAGTCTTTGGAAACTCCTCCTTGGCTGTTCCTGAGAAAGTGGAAACCTGACTCTTTTGCTTGTGCTATGAGTTCAGGAAAGGGCACAGAATGAAAGCATCTACTCTGAACTCTTAAACCTCAGCATAAGAGTGAAAGCTATTTTTTTTCCCTCACCACTACATGTCGGACTAATAAATATTGGACTATTTTTTGTGAAAGAGACTTGGTTTTTTTCCCCTCGGATTAACACTGCATCTGTTCAATGAGCTTTGCAAGCTCCATCTCTCTCACGTCCTTTTCTAGTTGCAACTCTGAAGCTACACTGTCAGACCACTTAAAACTGCTCATCAGGATCCCTGCCATGTCTTCTGCTATTCAAACAAAGTAACTCCTCTAAGAGTTCACTAGCTTTTTCCAGTCAAGATAAGCCAGAATTTCTGGAGCCATTTCAATGCGGTATCTCTGCCAGCTGGCTTATTTGGACTGAAGCAGATCAGAGAGTCATCACCCTTGATGCTTGATGGGCAGATTTGCAGGTGTGATTTCCAGTGAGGCCGTGCAGCTGACATTGGGCTAATAACAATATTATAATGTCTTCAGGCAGCATGGCTGGAGCAGGAAGGGTGCATGTATCTATTGTAGTAGTGGATGAGCTGAAATAAGGAAAGTTTTGCAGTTATATGTGTCTTTTTTTATCTATACTGTGAAGTCTGAGAGAAGTCAACAATTTGGGTGATGCATTTAAAGAATGGTCCAGTCTCTTTTTGGTTGAATAATGGTGACAAATAATTTTTCTTAATACTTGAATTTCTTGGTAAGTGAAGTATCATCGTCTGAGTCCGGGAGTTCAGGACAGAAGTGCCTTGCAGTGCAGAAGGATGCCTAGGGTTACATTGCAGCACACAAATCTGTGGAGTTTTCATGCACGGGAAAGGCTGAAAGATGAAAGGAGACTGCAGGAGACAGAAGTCTTGTTGAAGTGTTTCATCCAATTCACAGAAAAGAAGACAGTACAGAGGTGAGGATTTCATCTGAAAAGTTTGAGAGCAACCACACTTAATAGTAGTTCATGCTTAGCTTTTATTTTTGCTCTTAATGACTAATCTGTTAACTTTAATTTTTTTTTTTGCTGAAAAATCTTCATTATCTAACAATTTCATGTGTGCAGATTTGGCAGCCTGGTCCCAAATCTGATCTCATTCTAGGACCTATGTTAAACTGAGTGGAATCACTTCAGTTTTATACTACAGGAACTGAAAAAAAATTATCGGGCCCTGAAACAAAGGTAGAAATTTTTTTTTTTTTTAAATAGCAAAAAAATACTACTATATTAACTTAAAAATATTGAAATTACCATAATAATTAAAATAAAATTGAATGGGTTAAAATCAGCTTCTATGTCACATTTATGTATCAGATATATCACTCATATATCATAGTAATATGTCACATATGGAGGCTCAGTCCTGCATGACCCATTCAGCCTGCCTGTTTCACAGCATTCTCTTTGATTTTGATAACTTTGTTCTTCTAATTTGTACAATTTTTTATACAGTTAATTTTCTTCTGAAGAGTTCATGTTCTTGAAGGAATATGCATACCTGAGTTTGTACAGTAAGGAGAGGCTCTACTGACCACCTTAAATGCCTGTGTAGGGCCCACCGAGGCCACTTTCATGGACTTCTGGCACCATCTGGTGGAGACTTTACATACAAAAGATAGATTATAGATGGGCTTGAAAATTTACTTTTATATCTCCAAAATACAAAACTGAAGTGCCGTATAAAGACACGTGTTGCATTACACTAGGCATGGGTGAAGAGACATGGCCTGTGTGCTCATTTGCCACCTTTACAGTGGTTATGAAGTGTGTGGGAAGACAATATGAATTTCCACACAAAATACTTTGGCTGTCCAGTTACTTATACACTTCAGAATTTTCTTCTAGACATTGGTGAGTCGAGGCAGGTATTGTTCCTGCTTAAAACATAATGAGGGGATTTAGTTGAGCAACACCTTTTTATCTCTTTATTAACCCCAAAACTCTACTTCATATTGACAGCTGGTCAGAGCCAGAGGATTCCTATTTTAGGCTTTTCATAGCAGTGAAAGAAAGTACTGTGGGTTTTTAAAGGGCTTATGTTACAACATCCCTCTTTCTGTGTACTGCTACAGGTGTTTCCTTATGTTCAGTACATGGGTGAAGTAGCTCTCAAATGTTCCCCAGCTTGTTCTTGATAACAGTGCATACTAGAAAGAACTTAAAACAAGCTGGTGGAAGTTGCTTCTAAATATAGGGACCGAAGAAGATTTTTCAATATAAAACACCACCAGCAGAGGCTGTATGTGTCCCTCCTCAAATCCCAAATGTAAACCAGATGAGAAAACAATTGTCTGATGGCTAAATACTACAAGATTTCTGTGCAAAAGCCAACAACATAAATTCTCTTCTCATTAGAGCTGGCTGAAAAATTCTTTAAAGCTAAATGAAACCATGTCCTCAAACTGAGACTAAACCTCCCCTGCAGTTAAAAATATTCAGTTAATTTCTTTATTGTTTTTCTTCATCTCTTTATCCTTTTATTTCAGTTCAACTTTTAAAAAGAAGTAGCTCATTTTATCTGATACCAATAATTTCTGATCCTGTAGGACCTGGAAAGTTTTTCAAGAATATATAACATCAGCCTGTGGTTATTAAATTGTGAATTGAGAAGTCTGGATTAGTTTATAGGAAGCCCCTGAAGTTTTGGATCCTTCTCCAAATGTGTCTTTGAAGCAGTATGTAGATGACATTGACACATGTTGAAATCTCATCTTCTTAAGGTCTCTGCTGAGCCATCTGCCCCAGCCAGTCACACAGTCAGCAAGGCATTTATGTCCCTATTGATATTTTGTGTGCCATGTAGCTTTTTCAAGCCAATTGCTTGAGGTGACTGAAAATAAGCCTAGGCATCAGATCCTCTCACATGGACACTTTGGCTGGAATGCTACTGCTCTTTATGCACAAAAATACTAATCACAGAAAATGTCTCATGATTCCATTGTGACTACATAATAAATCTTATTTCTAAGAGCATTCATATTCTTTGGTTAATGTTTGAGAAGACTTCCACACTCAGTTTTCTCTGATTCATATGATTATGTGGGCATTGCCCATTTTTATTCAAGCTTTTAATGATGAATATCCTTTCTGTGAAAAAAGATATTCACAGATATTGTGTGTTATGGGAGCAGCATCATTGATTGAATAGCTGTAGTGGTTTTGAGTTCGCCAATTTAATTTAAGTGCAGTAATTTAAATTTGGGCTTATTATTTAAGACATTTATTTTGTGAGATAAGGATTAGGAGAAGCAAAGCAGGCTCACACTTTAAAGAACATAAAGAAAGTTTTATTAACAGAACTAAAAGGAAAAAGAAGAAAAAAGACAAATAATAAAAATTAAATTAAACCTTCAGAAAACCTCTCCTCCCCCCCAAACTTCTCTTTCAGATATTTTCCCACTGACAATGCAAAGACACAAAACCTGATGCTTTTTAGTTAGTTTACTACCTCTAGAATAACCTTTCTTTAGTCTGAGAGCAGAATCTCTTTCATACTATGGAGGTCTTTTCACAAGAAAATAGTTTTCTTGTAGCTTTAGCATCATAGTGAATTAGCTGCCCGGGGTTACAGCATTTGACTTTTGTTAAAGTTTTTTCCATGCCTTGTAGCCTTTTTACAGCTGCTTTCGTGGGCTACATGAATTTATGGGGTATAATTTTAAGGATGAGCTGTTTTAATATAAAACAAAGGTTTTTTCATCTCTCTGACGTTATCTTCATTTTTATTTCTGAAAGCAAAGGTCATCTTTTCCATCTACCCCTGGGCAAGGGTCTTTATTTTTCTTTCTTTCTCTCTCCACTTAAGCTTCTTTTCAATTGCAGCCCACCTCTGCATCTGCTTGCTACTTAAGCAGAAATACTTTTGCTCATGACTATTGTTAGAATTTCAGCTCTAGAGCTAGGGCATCTTACTGTTAGAATGCTCCAAGTCCCCCTATAAAATGTCATGAGTTACAGGAAACAGTTTGATGGGTCAATTACCTATTCTTCATAGCTTCATAAGAGAATTTCAGCTCTAGAGCTAGGGCATCTTTTCACCTTTTTTTTTTTTTTTTAGTTCAG
>VZTF01008741.1:1100501-1210189 GCA_013397755.1 Cnemophilus loriae
TTCACATGCTTTCACCCCTTTCTTTGACTTGGGAGAGAATTGGTGTTTAAAGGGTTAATTTTGTTTTGGGCTGGTGGATGGTCATGGGATCTCGGCCTGGGCAGCGGCCGGAGCTGGAGGAGGGAAAGGAGTAGGAGGGTGAGGGAGAGGGCTGGTTTTTTTATGCTGGGCCAGCTGCATCAGGATTTTAGAAGTTGTAGCGAACTGGGGGAGCTTCCCCCACTTGGCCAGGCCGAGCGAGGGGGCTGCTGGANACGACAATAGCGTAGTGTTTAAGAGACAGGGACATGCTGCGACAAAAGGGAGATTCCTGAAGTGCTGACTGGTTGTTGTCTTCACTTCCTGTGGCCTGGAACAAGGACAGAGGATAACAACCACCAGGAGGTGCATCTACCTCTATCCAATTCAAACATAGCAGACTGGTAGAAAATAAGCCCATACTCCTGGGATTACTAATCTTTTACTTGACGGTGGCAACTTCAAAAAATTTCAGCATAGTAGTGCTGATTGTGGATTTGGGAATTCTGAGTACACAGCCTCTTGTAGCTATTAAACAGTGTCAAGGAGCTTCTTGGGTAATTCGGTTATCAGTACTTGAACTACCAGAGTAGTCTCTGTCTGGGCTCTGAGTCACGGTAAGAAGCTAACCAGAGAGCTGGTGATGGATATGGGCTATGGACCATTTCCAATAGCCATTTTCATGCTTTCAGCCTTGTTTGGAGGGAGATTAAAAGTATTTAGCTATACGGAGACAATCAAATTCTGCCACAGAACTACAGAAAGGGCTCTGGCCGTCTTGTTTACCAATATTCATACCGAAAAAAGTACATCATGTTTTCTAGAGTTGCCTGTACTTACATTTCATGCAGAATCAATTTGAAAAAGAAAATAATTTCACTTCCTGTAAAGGGAAAGTTAAAATTTTGGTTAGCAAGTTCAAAACGGTTACATAAATCAGTGTAATAATATATGTGCACTGTTACTTGCAAGTCTGTAATTAAAGAGGAAGTTTTTTCTTTTGGCTGATTTTGTGGCTTACCCTTTTCTATAATCTTAGTGTATGCTCATTGCTTGTCATGTTCTTTTCAGATTAAATTGCCTTGTCTTTTGCACCATTCCCAAGGCTGTTTTAGAAGTCTACAAATCATGTCATAGGAGAAATTCTTGTGTTAATGTATCATATATCAAGCCCAACATCCCTGGTTTGCCTTCCTTGAAATCACATGTGACATATTAAAGTAACACAGATGACAGAATTAGTATATTGCTGCCAGTCTCTACTCCATTCCAGAAAGCTTTGCTGGAGACTGATTGAAGCAGCACAGTCCTCTCCCAAACCAGCTGTTGCAAACTGTTGCAGTCTCTCTGTCCCCTTGCTGTAGTTTCCTCTCTCACGTCTTCTCACTGTCTAGGCTCAGGGTTGAAAACACCAGCTCATCCAGCTCCATCTGCAGGTTGCCTGGATCCCCCCAGGAGTTGACAGGTTTAGGTGAAGGCACTCTGCACTCAGCATATCGGAAAGGTCTTGACTTTCCTTGTACTAATGAAGCAGGCTAAATAGATGTCACCTTACAACTCCCTATTCTGTGTGTGATGAGAATATGAATATTATTTTCAGAGTAACCCTCTCCACTGGCCTGACTTCATATAAGCTTGGTTTTTCCATCGCTAATTTATGTAATCTCATGTTTTCTTTTTGAGACAAATGTTATTTAGAGGAGAGGAAAATTAAAATGTATTGAAGTTTTGTGCTGAAGACTTGATAATAAAGTAAAATAAAATAAAATATGCTGAAATAGGCTAGTTGTCCTGAAATGATCTTATCCAGATTTGTTTAATTCATAAAACTGTAAAGTTAGAATGACACATTCAAGGCTATTTATATGATAAGGCACTCCAGGAAGTCATATTAAGTTCTGCTTGTGGGTAATATAGTGATGGTGAGCAGACACTGTCTAGTGTATTTTAGTCAACAGGCAGAAAAAAGAGATTCAGTTCTTCTCTTGCACAGGGCATTCACAACACATGCAGATCTGATGAAAAGGTGGTTTTTCCCCCTGGCAAATTTCAGCCTGAATTGTGTGATCGATGTTTTTATTTGAGTGGAATAATCCTCAGCCATTGAGGTTAATGTTGTTTTAGGGATTAAGAAAGAAATTGTAAATCCAGCTTCAACGGAATGGAATTTGGGGCCTTACATTTCAGCATTAGCTTTTTCTGGAATCCTTTAAAGGCTTTTTTCCCCCCACACATGCATGCAATTTCTCTTCACTGTTTCTTATGGTGAACATTCATGTTTGTTTTCCTGTGGTTGAATTCTGTGCTGAGGTCCCTGTTGAGGGAAGACATGAGATATATGACAAGAGGAAACCTTTCAGACTGCACCCTCTGAGGGCCAAGCGTTTGTCTGATCATGTGTGACAAGTCCCAGAACATCCCGTTTTAAGTTCTCCCCAACCTTCAGTGTACCAGGGATATGTGAGGAGGGACCTTTGCCTGTCGTCCCAGTCTAGTGTACCACTGCATTGCATGCAGCTTCAGGATACTGAGGAATACATTTCTTTCCTCTCTATTCAGGTTGTTCCCACTGTGGAGGGTTGACCCAGGCAAGACACCAGATTCCGACGAAAGCCACTCTAATGTAGATCAAGGTAAGGACAGGGAGAGATCACTCTCCAGTTATATTCATAGGCAAAATAGACTTGAGAAAAAATTTTTTTTTTTTTAAATATCAAATCAGAGTACAATAATGGGAAATAAAATCAAATCTTAGAAGCCCCTTCACCCCACCCTTCCCTTCCTTCCAGGCTCAACTCCACTCCAAATTTTCTCTACCTCCTCTCAGCAGCACAGGGGAATGGGGAATACGGGTTATGGTCCCTTCATCATAGGTTGTCTCTGCCACTCCTTCCTCCTCAGGAGAAGGACTCCTCACACTCTTTCCCTGCTCCTGCGTGGGGTCCCTCCCATGGCAGACAGTCCTCCATGAACTTCTCCATGGGCTACAGGTCTTTACGAACTGCTCCAGTGTGGCTCTCCCTTGGGGTCTCAAATCCTGCCAGAAATCCTTCTCCAACACAGGCTTCCACAGGGTCACCACAGCCTCCTTCGGGCATCCATGTGCCCTGGCATGAGGTCCTCCAGGGGCTGCAGGTAGATCTCTGCTTCTTTACAGACCTCCATGCCTGCAGGGGCACAGCTGCCCTACCACGGTCTACATTATGGGCTGCAGGGGAATCTCTGCTCCAGCACCTGGAACACCTTCTCCCCCGCCTTCTTCCTTGACCTGGGTGTCTGCAGAGTTTTTTCTATTGCATAGTCTCACTCCTCCCTTCTCTGTCTTCAATTGCTCTTGTGTAGGGGTCTTCCCTCCCTCCCCAGCTTCTTAACTGTGTTGTCCCAGAGATGTTATCATTGTCACTGTGACAGGCTCAGCCTCGGCCAGCAACAAGTCCAGTTTGGGGAAGCTTCTAGTAAGTTTCTTACAGAAGCTACCCCTGTAGCTCCCGTGTTATGGGGAAATAGCTGCTGTTTTATCCAGAGCACAGTCTCTGATGATCTGACAAATGCTTGGTGCACAAGATTTCACCCAGTGTAAGTCAGTCCTACTAAATTTCCTAATCACGACTCTCACATGGACAGTTGCGCTTACACAGGCTCTGAAGTAAAATCACTGCCAGAAAGATGGGTTGCCCCGTGTATTTCTCATAGAGAAGAAGAGACATAGGTTAGACAGCCATAAGAGGATCTCTTGTTAAAAGATCCAACACAGTTCAATCTTAAATCCAGAACTGATGCCTGTAGTTCTTGGAACTTTACATTTAGCATCTTAAAACAAAGTATTGCTACAGTACATCAGTGATTTGATTTCAGCAAGCACTCAACAGTAAATATTAGATTAAACCTCAGACCTTCAACCCACAAGTTTTTTGTGTCTGTCAGAAGAGAACTACCATGGACCAAAGCCATCTTTGCTGGTTTGCATCAGCAAAAATACTACCACACCCTGCCAAAAATCTCCCAGACTATTCCAGGCTAATGTAAAAGCCTTTTCTGTTGAGGAAACAAGACTGCGAAGTGGCTCTGAGGGCAGGGGTATCTAAAACTGCTCCGCATTAGATCAGTGACCCTGTCTTGAGACTTGCATTGACCTGCATTCATCTTGTACAAAACCCCAGAAAAATCTAAATAGAAAAATTACTCTTTATTTGAAAGTAAGTCTAAGAGCATCGTTGTTCCTGATAGCGAGCTAAAGAAGTGTTTTCATGTTTTGCAGAGAAATTTCTGTTAAAGAAAATACAATATAACTTGTAATCTGAAAAATAAATCAGAAATTACTAAAAGTCAGGGATAAAATCTAGGGAGCCCTGAGAGGAGAGACTTTTATTATTAAAGTGGTTAGAAATTTGGTAGTTGAACCATAAAATTGTAAGAGAGGAAAAAAACTCACAACTCCTTTTTTCCAGACCTAAATATTTTAACACAATCAAACTGATTTCTTTTCCCAGCTTTACCTTAAATAAAAGTGTCATCTGACACCTGAAATAAACAAGATTGAATTTTGATTTTGTTAATGATATAACAAAACCAAACATGTTGACACACTAAGAACATTCCTGCGTACGTTGTTTTCTTTTTACCGATCATTCTTATGTAATTAGTGAATATTTTGAGGCATATTTTACTTCATTTTTATCACATAATTAACCAGATTTCCACTGTCTTGATATTAAAGAGCCTGTAGATGGCAGAATGGGCTTATTTATTGTTAAACTGAGCCCAGCTACTTCTGCTTATTTAGAGAATTAAAATCCTATGGAGAAAAAATATATCTGGGCTATGGTCCACCATGTGGCTCCAGCTGACTCTATGTGTCCTTTTGTATTGCAGTTTTTATCTGTTCCATTGAATTATAGGAAGGTAAAATACTGACATGCATCCTAAAGAGACTCTCTAATGCCTGTATATCCTATGTCTCTTCTTCCTTATGAGAAATACACGGTTTGGGGCTTGTTTGTTTTTGTTTTCTTCAAATAGACCAGTGTAAGAAAGACTTAAAAATGTGAGGGGGAACAATACTAATTCTTTGCAGCCTTAATGGAAATTTGTAGGAAAATCCCATTTTGCCTGACTTCCAGCTTTACCTCTAGCCACAGTTCTTGTTGACATACATCGACTGAAGAGGTTCGTCTCATGTTTGGAAGCTGATTTGTGGAGGCTGCCCTGGTGCAAGGATCCTATTTCAAAAAGAAACATTTATTGATTTTTTGAGACACTGGGTTTTTTTCCCTCTGTAATGGGATTAAACCCAAACTTTTAGAAAGCTGTCAAGATCAATGAAAAGATAAGGAAGCTAGAAAGTAGCCCTCACCTATGGGTGTTAGCCTTGGGGGTGAAATATAACCTGTAGGATGGGAACTCCAAACCCAAGTTTTTGTTCTGTCTTATATATTTGGCCTTCAGTCATGCTGAGATGGGTTGATCATGCTTTGTCTTGGGCTTCTATGTGAGATTCCAGCCTGTCTGTAAGAAGTATCATCAGCTGAAAATATCAATGAAATTGGTATAGGTCTAAAATTAACACTTAGAGCTTTGAAAATCTTAAGTGGTGCTTGCTATACCACTGGCTGAGGCTGATTTATGAAAAGATTCACAGTGGAGAACTAAGGAGACAAAAGTCCTCTCTCTTTGTATCTCTGAGGTTATCACCTAAACACTATTGTATTTTTCTGTTCCAAGGAGCAACAGCCAAACTTTTTGCTTGTGATCCCAGAAATTCTGCCTTAAAATACAGTGTGCTATATCACGTAATCTTAGCAGAATGAAGGAGTGCATTTATTCACTTATTTATTTGAGAGAGAAAAGCTACCACTAAAACATAGGATATTTTACAGAAGCTCTTTTATATCACCTCTCCTTTTGTTGCTCTTGAAATTTTGTTTTTCTTTCTTTACATTTACATTACTGTAGACTTCTAGGCTTGGTGAGGTGCCAAGTACGTAGAGATTAAAGCCATGAGCTGGGTTGCAAATCAGTGCTATTCTTTTAAAGTAGAAATAGTTTACTAAATTGATGTTTATTTAAGCCTAATGAGTGAAATTTGCAACATGCAGTATGCTAGGGCCATGCAAAGACAGGAGGCCAGATTACAATCTCATTAAATGAAAAAAATTGTGCTATTCCAGCATTAAAAAAGATCAGAATTTAACCTTCTGTGTTGCAGGCTAGATCCACAGAAGACCTACTTGGTTGTAATGCCTTATATCTGAGCTCCTAATAAGGACTATAGCAGAATAACAGAAATTAAATCTGAACCTATCTTCCTACAGAATTTACACAGACTCTGATAATTCCCAGTGGGTTCAAAAGAGACAGCATTAAGTTCACCGTGCAAAGTAGGCAGGCACATGCCCACCAGACACTTAAAAGAGAATGTATTAAAATCCCAGTAACTAGGAGCATCCTGAAAGCTGCATAGGAATGCTGCTCCTCAAGGGTAAACACTCTTGAGAGTCCTAGACACATTTTACACCTTTTTCTGTAAAGTATGGTGTGGTGTAGGCTGTTCTGTTTTATATAATAACTCAGTGTTTACAGTAGCAGTTGCTTAAAGTAAAATGCAGAAATTATATGGGCAGCAGGAAGGAGGACACAAGGATTTTACCTGTCATATTCTACTACTTTCTTTTCTCTTGACCCTCTCTATTGCATTGAGTATTATTTTCTTTCCTTATAGTGAAATTGCCACCATTCCCACTTAACCTGGAGAACTGGAGAATCACAGAATCACAGAACAGTTTGGGTTGGAAGAGACCTTAAAAATCATCTGGTTACAAGACCCCTGCCGTGGAGAGGGACACATTTCACTAGACCAGTGTGTTCAAAGTCCCATCCAACCTGGCCTTGAACACTGCCAGGGATGGGACATCCACAACCACTCTGGGTAACCTATTCCAGCGCCTCATCATCCACATAGTAAAGAATTTCTTCCGAATACCTAATCTAAACCTACCCTCTTTTAGCTTAAAGTCATGATCCCATGTCCTATCACTATATCTCCTTGTAAAAAATCACTTTACAGCTTTCTTGTAGACCCTCTTTAGATAGTGGAAGGCTTCTATAAGGTCTCTCTGGAGCCTTCTCTTCTTCAGGTGGAACAGTCTCTCGGCCAGAAGAACTTGTCCTAGAGGCCGGAAAATTAGAGTCCAAATTCCTTTGTATCTGCACATGTACTCATACAACACTATGATTAAACATAATATCATTACATGAAACAAGACTACTCGAACATCTGTTGTGACTGGATGCTTTGTTTAGTCTGTTCCTGGGTGGATACCAAGCCAAGGCCAACAAGACACCTGGGGTCAAGAAAGCATTTGCCACCCCAGCATTAATAAATGAAACAAGCTGTGAAATGCTCCCAGTGAGTTACATGGACAGTTAGATTGTTTAAACAATCCCTGCCACAGCTGTGGCATGGGAAGACTAGTGGTGCCCAGAAATATCCCCTCACACAGGGATATCCTGAGCACACAGAGCACAGGAATATGAGCATTTGAGGGGCCATTTCCAGCATGCCACTTTACTGCCTCCAAGGGGGCTTTGGGTCCTAGAAAGTTTATGAGCTTCAACACTGCAGGATACTCTGTGTTGGTTTGCCACAGTGTCTGGAAATGTTCCTGAGTGTGCTGAATTCCCTAGCCTAGGGCAGAACATGTTTCTTAGCTCTTAGCCAGGCCAGACCACGAGTTGAGGCAGGGGCCTCTTGGAGCTGTTGTCCTTCCAGGCAGCCACCTTTCCTAAGGCTGCATTTTTGGTGCATTGCCACAATTAGCATCTGAGCAGCAATTTTTGGTGCCATGATTTTTGATAGAGTGTCCTAGGGTTGTCCTAGGCTTGGCCTCGCTTTTCCAGCAAAATGTCTCCAGCCTTCCTATTCCTTCAGTTTTCCTTGAGAGGAAAGGAAGGGAGGCAAAACAGGGGCTCAGAGTGCAGCTACTCAGCCGTGGGGGGTAAAGCTCAGAAGCTCTTGCTTTCCTTGGAGGAAGCTTCTTTCATTGTCAGCAGATGGGAAGGGGAAATTGGGGGTGGGAGCAGACTGCCGAGGGCTGCTTTGATGTTGGCCTGTTTGTTCGCTTTCTGCTTCCTGGACCCCCACCCAAGGGGCTGGAACCGTCAGTTGTGGAAGAAGCACAACAGGATGGCCGGCAGCAGCCTGCAGACAGGACGGCAGCAGATGTCGGCAATAGGAGTGGGAGGCATCGGCTTAAAGCAAAGCAGGGATAACCTGAAAGGATGAGATCAGGGAGTGAAACAGAGAGATAGGGAACTCTAGGAAGGCAGTAGGTGTCTGTGATGGGACAGCAATGCTTATTCAAATGGGGAAAGCATAGGTGGAGACCTTTGGGAAGCTATGTAGCACAGCCTCCATGAATTTGTCTGAAAGTTACTCCTTTTCAGACCTGACACAGCTGAGCTGTTTATAAGTGAGGATATCACATGCTAACGGGCTTTGGCCCTACAAGCCCTCAGCCAGCACAAGGCCAGTGGTGCTAGGCAGCATGCCCTTGAGGCTGGGCTCCACTGGGCACCAGCTCACTTCAGCTGGGTTTCAGTCAAACCAGAAGGCATGGTAACTTGTTGGGATCTCTGTGGCATGGCACAGGACAGACTGGGAACTCCTGAAATATTTTCAGACATTTGCATTTGTTTATTGTTACAGCGTCTCGTAAAAAGTCATGGCCAAGATAATCTCACATTGACAGGTAAGAAAGCAAAAATCTGGATTCTTTCAGGTTATTTACAGATCCACTGTGATACCACACAGCTGGTCTAATAAAACAGATGGTAAATTAGCTCCAGAATTAGTCAGTGAGAATTTCCTTCAAGGGGTTAAACTTGAAAATGGCCACAAAATGTCAATCTGTATCTCATAGTAGCTATGGGACACTCTGATCATAACCAGTTGTTTATGACATGCCAATAGATACCTTAATGCAGTGCTCACACTTATGTCCTGACAGATGCTTACTTTGTTACTCAGCTGACATACCCAGCACAAGAAGACAAAGGTAGGTAAAATGCAAAATAACAAGAAAACATGCAGTGCAGTGAAAAACATGGGTCTTCTGTGAAAAATAGAAACAGTGAAGTGTTTCCTGCCAGGAATGCTTCCCTTGAGAGAATTCAGGGGGATGCACATGCAAACAAACAGCATTGATCAAGTCACAGTGTACTTGTCCTTCTGTCAGTGACCCTGTCTCAGCTTCAGGAAGATGTGATGAACAGTGTGTGTCCTCGGAGAGAGCTCTGGGCTTTAAGGGGCAAAACCAAAGACATAATTCATGTCCGATACCTGGGCTACAGAAAATATGTGATTACGTTACTCTAAACACTGCAAGAAGGCTTGAATTACAGAATTGAAATGAAAGCAACCGTTGTTTCGTGGAAATCCCTTTTCTCCGAGGGAAAATGAGAAAGAGAACTGCAGAGGGCACTATTTCATTTTGTGAAAAACCTGGTTGCAAAGTCATGTCAAAGTTGGGACTTACTTGGGATATTCATGCTCTTCCCTTTTCTTTTGGTGTTTCCAGCCTTCTTAGAGAGAGCCTGTCTACTTTAAAAGCACAATAACATTAAATGGCTATTTCACCCTGTGTGCTGTCCAACATCTCACTAATCAGTGGCATGTGTATGATTAAGCATTAGGACCAGTCCCGCAATTTTTGTCAAGCAAAAGCAAAATGCTAGTGAGCAACTGGATCTTTGCACTCAAGCATGTCTTGCATTCACGTCTCAGAAGCCTTTGATTTGGACCTGAAGGTCCAGGCCATTCATCACACTTTGCAGGCATTTGAGAAATGAGTAGTTCCTGTTTACAGCTCCCTGTAAAATGATTAGACATAAGACTGCTAGTAAGGCAGTGGGACTGAGAGCATCATACATGCACATACTGGAGCTATGCATTTACAGCAATGTTTTTGTTTATGGAGTCTTTACAGGTTGGTCAGTCAGGGATACACTACTTTAAATTAAGCAGAACTCTAGATACCACGTATAGAGGCCTGATAGGGAACTGTGGCTTCTATTTTTCAGATTAATTCAGAGGGTAAAATGGCACAGTCTCTAGAATGGGATGTTTGAGTCAAAGAACCATCACTTTCTAGGAGGAATTAACCTGTTAGGAAATTGCTTGCCTCTTATTATTGGTCATAACGCTGATACATGATACAAGCACAAAATATTTATATCTATTGTGTCTTTTGTCAGCAGTGTATTTTGTTCATTTTACTGTGCTCTTATAGATCAGGCCTGTTGAACACAACTAAGAAAAGATACAAAGTTTTTAGAACTGTGTAATGATGTTTTGGACACAGGTGACAAGAAAACAAGATACAGAATAACCCAAATAAGCTACTCAAAGTACACTAATAAATTAATTTATTAACCTTTAACTGTGACTTTTTAAATAATAATTATTAAAATTTGAAAAAAAATGGAATTTCCAGCATTGGTATTGGAGGTGAGCCAGGCAAAATCTACATCTACAAAATGAGTAATTGCATACACAAACAAGGTTTGTGGATTACAATTATCCATTTTGCAAGGTCAGCTACCATGAATGCATAGATTCAGCTTGAGGCCACAAGACTGATGTCTCCAAAGTCTGATGGAAAATTAGAGATGTGAAGAAGTTTGAATGTGCAAGCACCAATGCAATCACCCTATAAAACTCAAACCAACCCAAACGGGAAAATAGATGGTGGGAAAAGATTAAACCAACTATTTTTGTTTTAAATAAGCATTTCACAACAAAAGAAAGCACAAGCCCCAAAACTCTTGTACTTTTTGTGTTTGGCCAAAGTTATAACAGAAGCAACAGAACAGTGAGGGGAAAATCTTTTTCAGAATAACTGGACTGAACAGTCTCTCCTTCAGGGCTCAGGCTGTTAAAAAAATGTCGCACTGAGTCTCTTCAGCTGAGTCTTACAGGAGAAGGACCAATATGCTGCCTGCTCTTCTAACTTCAGCTTCAGAAGTTTCAGTGTGCCTCTTGCCACCACATTGCACTGAGTTTTATGTGTGATTCAGCATGCTGGCTGCATGGATATTATATTCTAGCCATGTCTTTAAAATGACACACATGCTCTAATTGACCATCTGCACCCTACCTGTTTCCATAGTCTGTCCACAGAAGTCTGTCTGTCTGCGTGCATAATTTTTTGATCTCCAAATGTAAATTAATAGTGTGGGCACCCTTAATAGTCTCGCTTTACCTGTATTGTGACCTACCAGTGTATTTGAAGAAGTGTTATATTTTCAGTTTACACAGACGTCAAGCAGGCCTTGCAGTTATATTATCTCATCTGTGGTTATTTAGCTGCAGAAAATCCCCTTTTCTCTGATACAGTTGGAGCCCAATTTACCCCATTCCAATTAACTTCCTCTGTCAGTATTAGTTTTCATGTGGTCATTGCTTTTACCCGTGATGGGGTTTTTTTGCATCCAGAGCCAAGTGGTTAGCCAAAGTTCAGGATCTTGCAGGTTTGGGAAAAATTTTAATGATGTTTATGTACAAACAAATTATACATAACCCTATATCCCTAAACACAGTAAAAATGAAAAGCAAGTAGATTACTCTCTCAAAGTATGTAAGAAGTCATATAATATTAAAAAGTTGCCCAGAAGTCCTTTGCAGAAGAATTTCTCTGCATCCTCTCAAGATACCTTTTACTCCTTTGCCAGTGAACTGGGGCTTTGCAACTGAAAGCCCAAAACTGGTTTTTTAGACACTCCGTCTGTTCAACCCTGAATCTGACCTGACCTGTTTTCTTTATGGTCAGCTTTCCCAGGATCTATCAGGATCTCTCTGCTAACTCTTTTACTTCACTTGAGTTGTGCAAACTTCTGTGTGCATCCAAGATAAAGTCAACGGCAGCTATGACTATTGTCCAATGTAGCAATAAAAAAACAAACCAACAAAACAAAGCAAGCAAACAAATAAACAAACAAACAGAAATACCCCACCAACAACAAGAGGTCTCCCGTGTTCTGTTTTTCTGTCATAAACTAGGCTTTACTGAAGCGGAAAGGAGGGATTCAACAGGATATAGAAAGAGTGAATGTAGTTTAGAAATGACCTCCTGGACAAATAAGAGGATCCACTGTGAGGGCTGCACTTTTGTAAAGCTGTATATTGCTTTATTCTCTTCACCCTGTAAGACACTAGAATATCAAATGAAGTAGAAGAAGCTGATGCCTCATAAAATACGCTGACTTGTTCTTTCTTATTCTCAGACTGTTTATACTAGACATGGCACTATTACAAGCTTCTTCATTATAGTATCCACACACTCTCTTGGCAGTGTATTTCACTGTGAGCTGATCCGTATGAGTGGAGAGTCGTCTTTTCTCCAAATTTTTCTGCATTGTAGATATGGTCTGTGATGAAAGCAATGAGCAAACAATAATATTCACTTCCTATTCTGTGTTTTGTTTTTCTTGTTGAAATTGACAGTATAGCCGTGCATAGTGTTTTCACTTTCTTGGCTGCTCCCTTAGAAAATGCGAAGATATTAATTTCACTATGCTGAAAAGCCAGGACAGAGCAGATTTCCTGCACTGCACTACAAATTAGGCTCATGGTCTAGAAATACTGGTCTGGGAACAGATAGCTGCGGCTCACACTATTTGCTTCTCTCTGCAGTACTGTTAAAGACTGGTCTGTCCACCCCTCATAAAACTCACCCTTGTTCTGAAAGCCTGTGAGACCTTAAGAAACAACCATGCTCTGAAGTAGGGATTTAAAGACTTAAAAATGCTTAGACCTCGTACTGGTCCTTTGCACAGGAGGCACATTTTATTCAGTATGAGGGTTTTTTACAGTAGAACCTAGTTTTAGTAATCGATCTTTCAGATTGATTGAAAGCTCTTGCTCCACTTTGGCTATTAATCTTCCTCAGAACACGTTTAGGCTATTATTGCTTTATATACTAAAACTAGGTAAATACAATACTGTATGTCTGCTATAACTTCAGAGGACACTGTATCATCACTGTCTGTGGTATCCTTTTTCTGGTTTCAATCTAAAATCAAGTACCTGCTTGAGACATTTAACTTCAAAGCAGTTCAGGGCTCATTTCTGCCCTGAGGGGTGGATTTTTAATTTTTAATTTTTTTTTTATGAAAGAGTGGTTGCTATGGCCACATCTGGATTTTCAATTCTTTTGAAGCTAAATTTCAGTAGGTGCAGTGCCACACAATATACTTGTTCCAGCTTAGCCAAGTCAATTACTTTATAAAGGCCCCACATTTTCTTCCTATGCTGCATTGCATGCCTTTGTGTTTTCACAACTGCTATAGATCTTAAAAAGAGAAAACTTCTGTTTGTTAGATAGAGTGACCAGCATGTGGCTTCACTGGTATTGATGCTGAAACTTAGTACATTAAAGATAAGAATTGCTTCCAGGTATGCTAACAATAAAATCTTTCTCTGAGGGTAAGGTAATGAGTTCATATTTACACAGGGAAAAATCAGATACTGAAGCAGAAGAGTGGGTGAGGTCTAATATCCATCTGACTCTCATGGTTACTTTTTTGATTAGTTCCATATCTTAATATAAGCATAAGTTTTGTTCTTTTTCCATTTAAGATTATTATGATTATTATTTCAATTATCAGTCATTTAATGTTTATTGTACTGATATAAAAAGTCATGAAAAATTAAGAATCTGACAAAAAAATGTTTTCAAAATACTCAGAAATTGGGAAAGTTTCTCAAAGTTCAGATAAGGTGTTCAGAAATCTCTTGTTCTAGCCAATTCACCTTCAGTGCCAAGAACTGAAAAACCCCAGATTCTGTTGTTCTTTCTGCTTCATCCATTTATATCTCATATAGAACATTTTTTCATAGGAAGCGATCTCCAATCGTTCCTGCAGTTATTAAACAGCCACCAAATTTTGGGCTGAAATTCCCTGTGTCTTTATTCCACTCATTTATCGATCCATAACCCCTCCAGATGAAGTTACCAAAAACTTAATTAAATATTCTATCACAAAACATAAAATTGACCTGAAAATATTGTAAATTCCTTTTGAGACCTGAGATCAGGCTTCTGTTATTTTTATCTTAGAGTGACTGAAACTCCATCTATTGCTACATATTTTATAATCGTGTACAAAGAGAATCCCAGAACCTCTTACTTCAGTCATTATGTTATTTGTGCCCCAGGAAATATACACCCTCAAATCCAAGTTCTGGAAGACAAATAAAGGAGGAAATGAACTTACTATTTCATCTGGAAAAGTAAGTTAAGTCCAGTTACACCTCCCACTGAAACCAAAAGATTTTTATATGTCTTTGAGTGTTGAAAGTATACTATCAGATACCTACTATCAGATTTTAACCACCATGTAATACGAGTATTGCAAATGTTGAAATCATGTGGATGTAAAGTTGGAAGGAACCTTGAGAAATCCCATAATCCAAAACCCTGCCTGTCTTGTGAGATCTATATGGCTGCAGTATCAGCATAATACTTTCTAATCTTTAATAACATTAATTCTCAAACATATCCATATGGGTGAGGGACATATAACAAGTCATTCATGGGCAGGAGAGGTAGGAATGAGTTATGACACATTGGAGTTTCCAGAAGTCACAGGTTTTTCCAACAAAGGAGAGACCAAAAGACCAGATTTCCTTGTCCTTGCCTGGTCTTCCTACCACCAAGTCAGTTTCCCAGGTGAGACAGAAAATTTGAGATACAGCCTCCCACCACCTTGCTGAGTGTGCTGCATGCCATCAGATTCACATGAATATACGATACAGAAATAGGCGGCTGCATTGTGATTCCCTAGTTCTGCCTTTCTTTCCTACTCTAGTACACTATTGCTTGGGTCTTTTACTCGAGGCAGTTATCATGATCAGATTCGATAACTCCCTCTCATCCTGAGAATACTACGACTAGTAGGCTTTTGTCCACCAAACAGGGAAAAGAAACGCTGCACTCTGTCTATTCACTGCTGTGAAACATCCTTAAAATTTGCAGTGGCAGTCAAAGCTGAAAGGAAAAATAGAAATGGAAAAATAGCCAGATGTATGGGCTGCTCTCTTCCAAGTCTTTCAGTCCAGGCTTGATGAAAAGAAAGAATTTTTCCTAAGATTTTTTAATTACTTTAAATGAAACTATGATGTTAAGACAATTACTTTCAGGTGTTTTGGGACAGAGTGACATCCAGGATCCAGTATTATAGCAGGTGAATGTCACAGTCATAAGAGATCACATGATGTCAATATGCAACAGAGAACTGGAAGTTGCCTTGTTTGAAGATGGAAGGAATGAAAGATGCATTGCACGGTCAAATGGAGCTGGTAGTAAGAACTAAAGGCAGGAAAGGGACAGAATAGGAGGAAGGTGTGCTAGTTTTGGTTGAGAGAGAGTTAATTTTCTTCGTAGTAGCTGGTATCGGACTACGGTTTGGATTTGTGCTGGAATCAGTGTTGATATCACAGGGATGTATTAATTATTACTGAGCAGGGCTTACACAGCATCAAGGCCTTTTCTGTTCCTCACCCACCCCATCAGTGAGTGGGCTGGGGGTGCACAAAGAGTCGGGAGGGGACACAGACCGAAGGAATATTCCATAAGGCATCATGCTCAAAATATAAAGGTTGGGGGAGGAAGTTGGCAGAGGGACTGTATGGGCATTGCTTGGTTGGTGACAGGCAATTACTCTTTTGCACTACTTGTTTTTCTTGGGTTTACTTTTATTTTTATCTGCCCTTTCTCCTTGTTGGCTTTTTCCTTCTTTTTTTCTTTTTTTTTTTTTTTCGTTATTAAACTTTCTTTATCTCAACCAACAAGTTTTTCTGTTGAATTCTGATTCTCTACACCATCCCACTGAAGAGGGTGGGAATGAGAGGCTGTTGGGTCTTTAGCTGCCTGATGGAGTTAAACCATTACAAATGGGGTCTGGGTAAAAGCCTGGACACTGATGAACAGCGCTGTGGTTAGGAGATCATAATCCCTCCTCAGGTCTTACTATTTCCCTATTGGTCAAATGCTGGTGATACCTAGTAGCAAACCACTTGTTATTGCTGTTACCCCTCCCTGACAGTTTTGTCAGCCTTTTTGTCGATGGCTTAAAGAGCAAAAATGCTCTGAAAATTAATTCTGAAGTTTTCCTCTGTTCAGAATTAATGTGGAAGTCAGTACAATGACAGAAAAACTTTTTTGATCTTATTATTTTTAATTTTTTTAAAAGCAAAATAAATTGGGGCACAGGAAGGACTTGCTCCACTGATGCAACATGGCCACATAATGAAAGAAAAGCATTTTGAAATCACCCTTCTTCTCCTGTTAAGAATTGCAAGTTGTCTCTCACTGAGATGGACCCAGTTAAGGCAACTGATGTTATGGGGACCAGTTCTTATCCTTGCCTCAGCTGGGAGTGTCCAATACAATCTCTTAAATCAAAATAATCAGTGTTGGTCGTCTATTAGGCACTGTATACAAATACATCTACTAAAGAGTTGTATCTAAAGGAAAAGGTGTGTGCATTCCCAGTAACAGAGTGTGTCAGCTGGAACTCTCAAGTATAGGGAACGCAGCATTATACCTCGAAAAATTTAGGTCCTAGATAACTCACAACTGGCATCTGAAATTAGCAAGTACCTCTAACCCTTCTCTGTGCGAGTTTCATATCCTTGCATACGAAAGAGGGACAATATATACCATGCCTCAGGGAAGTTCTGAAGATACCTTAAATAGTATTTCTAAAGTAATTGCATGTTTCAGAGTTATGAGCACATAGAAAAGCCTAAGAGAACATAAATAACAGACACAGTGGGAAATAAAACCATGACTGAAATAACTCAAAGTAAATAAGAATTGCCTGTTCTTTGCATTGGATGGAAAAAAGGCTATGCAGTCACAAAATTAAAAATTATATTATAATAAAAATATTAAAGGACACTGAGTTAAAATGCTTTTCTCCAACTTCTTTTTAATTTTCAATTTTATATTTATACTTATCATCATCTTACTGTTTGTAGCACAATCAAATGACCTTTAGTTTTTTTTGTACTATGAAGAGCATGATGATGTCATAGAGCAAAAGAATTTTACAGCCATTCGTTCTGAATCATGGGATTAATCACAGGAAGCACAACCCTAAGTGAATTATATAGATCATATCAAATAAATGGAAATAAAGCCTTTCTACTTCACCACTCCCCTTCCTGGACAGCACACTGCACAGACCGTATTTAAATTCTTGAACAAACACGGTAATTTCTGAGAAACTATTTTTCTATACCTTCTTGCAAAACCAGGATTAATTTTTCCTGTTTTGTCTAGTAAGATATTAAGCCTTAGGTGCTGTGTTTTCAGGTGGAAGAATAATATGGGTAACTGGCATATGATCCAGTCTGTTGGCTGGATGTGAGCATCCAAATCTTCACCTTAATTATAAAGGCATCCCTGGGATTAACACACCCAAATGTGTTGCTAGGAATTTGATCAAAATGCCACATGTCTTATCCTGCAGTAAGTCAAAATATTCTCTGGTTGTTTCTCTACTTTACTATATATTTAGTATAGATAAGGACATATAAATCATAACATACCTTACAAAGTGACTTAGGAATAAGAATTTAAAGACACACTGATTACCACTTTCAGCAAACAGGTCCTCAAGCACAGGTTTTTAGGAAAATTTTCCATGATATTCCCATGCTAGCCATCTTTAAGCATCACAGTGATTTTGCTCCATCTCTAGCCCAGCTGCTTCCTCAGGCCCTCATCCCCTGCAGCAGATCAGTAGGTCACCCACCACTCACCATGGTTTGCTCTACAGCACAATAACCAAACACGACTGAATGCACTCCAGTTAATTCATGCCCCTAGGTGCCCTAAGATTACTCAGAATCAAACAAGTCATTGTTATCTTTGGAAAGAAATGGGTGGTACTTGGCTACAAAATTAAATCAATTTAAAAATAGTTGACAGCACCTGGGTTAGCTGAGGCAGAACTAAGCAGAGCTCAGCTGCATGGACAAACAAGAACTATTTTCCTTTTATGCCTGGTCAGAATTAGAGGATAACAAAGCAGCTTGACACAACATGAGGCGAATTGTCATTCTGTCACCTGCAACTCAAGAATGCTGCAAGGCTCAGATTGATGCCGTGCTTTGCCCTTTCTCCCCGTCTGAATTCTCAGGTTTACAGATACCATCATCAGGGTATTAAAGCTCTGCAGGCATCATCTACATCTGTCTGCACTTGGCAAATCCTGCATTCTCCCCCTCGTATAAATCCTACTGCTGAAAAGTTGGTTTATACATTCCATGCACTCAGGGTTAACCTTGCAGTCTTAAAAAACTTTCGGCTCATAAGCTATATAAAGGGGAAATTAAAAACCAGAGGGGGGGGAACAGACAAAAATTAAACATGCTAAAATTAATTAGGTTTTTTGAAATGTGCTGGTGACCTGAAGAGAAACATGCCAGTTTCTGAACCCTTTCAGTACTTTCATATGAGATACCTTTTTCAGTTTCTCTGCTTTCTATCTTGTGGTCATTTGGTCTTGAGTGAAGCCCCAGAGATATACCAGTTTATTGCAGATAAGCATCCATGAGATTACTTGCTTATCTGAACTTTGTCCAGAACTCTTTTTTTGACAAATCAAACCATAAATCAATTTCTTGTGGTATTCTTAGGAATTACTTATTGTTGCCTAGACTGGAGACAGTGTAAGACACCCTTTCTTGTGGTATTTTGGGACTTCAGCTTGTAGCAAGATCACCCCAGGCTCCCAAAACAGATATGGACACGCACACAAATAAACAAGAGGGACCTATCACAAATCTGTGCCCACTTGTGAAATGCTCACTATCAGAAAGAGGGAGCTAAATTCAGTTCTTTCTCCTGGTGTCAACCAGGACTAATGCTCTTACCTTCAGTGGAGCTATTTTGAACCATCAGTAACTAAACTAGGATGGTATCGTAATAAAAAACTTCAACTGAATAATTAGGTTGTGCCATCTTCTCTGTTGATGTCATTGACTGAAGGAAGCTATATGACAATGCAGAACTAAGTTTATTTTCTTTTAAAGAAAAAAAAGCTGGATCCAGAAGACTCCATCTCCTGTGTCTCAAAACAGTCTCCTAATAATCCACATAGACTTTGAGGTCAATCAGAGTAAAAGATTATGCTAAAACGAATAGCTTTTTTCCAAAGATAACTGCATGTTGTCATTGATTGAAACATTACCACTACAAACATGCCATGCATGAGAAAAACATTTCCCCACAGAGTGTTTGACTGGAAGACTGTTTTCCTTTAGTGGTGGAAGTTGATTTGTAGTGGCTTGTACTCTGCATGTTTTGAGTGTCCACAATATTTTTAGAGATGATTATAATGTATTTATTAGTGTGGGGTAATCTGAGATTATATTCTTTCAGCTGTGGATGGTGGTGGTCCAGTGTCCGTGCAGTCTCCAAAGCCTGCTTTTTGTTTCCAACTCCATTTCTTCAGAAAACTGTGATGCACTCTGGAAATAGTGTTTGCAGGAAAAGCAGTAGCAGACACAAGGAATTGGGGAGTTTGTGTGGCTCACTCTCCAGACTTCAAGTTTAAGATCATAAACTTATGGCTCTGTTACTGAGTGGGACGTTCAGAAATCATCCAGTTCTTCCTGTAAAAAGCAAAAGCAAAGTGGAATTCAGCTCAGATGGGAACAGTGGGAAGTCAGATAATCCTGTCAACAACCTTTTCACATCCTAGCCAAAGACAGGGGCTGCTTCAGGAAAAGTGCACTAGCGTTAAACCACAGTCAAGAAGAGCTGGAGAAGGGTCATGGACCATGCCACACAGTCCTCCCAACAGCTGTACTGACTACAGGATGCCAGAGTACCAGAGTGCTGGCTGGTGAAAGCGAATGAAGGCAGAAAAAAGAAGCAATGTCAGTCTTTCGAAATAGCAAGAAGGAGCAGAGAGCTGGGAAAATACAGGAGGATAAGAAAACAATGGAGGAGAAATATAAAAGCTTTGGTTTTAACTTCCTCTGATTGCTGAAACATTCCTCGGGCAAGAAAAGAGCTGGCTCAGATGCCACTAAGGGTCTGTAGCAGGGAAGTGGGTTTGTGGCTAAGGATTTCCAAGCTGTCAATGTGAGACTGCTTGACCAGTTGCGTGTCCCTAATGGGCATGGTCAGGAAGAAACAAGGGTACAGGAATTTTCTTCAAAGTAAAGAGGAGATGGAGACCTGTGTGAACATGATGGGGTGAGGAACAGATGAAGAAAGTAAAGGAAAAAAGAGCTGCTGGAGAGCCTGAAATGGAACAACATACCTGCTGCACTCTGCGACCTGAATTTATGAAGTTTGCAAAATACAGCCAGATTAAGTTCTTCTTTGAAAGCAAGAAAGAGTAAATGTCTCACCTTCTCAGATAGGCTGAAAGCTTCCAACTGCAAATTTCAGGCAAATTCATTTGCAGTTCCTGAGCTGACAGGTAGCCTGAACCACGGAAGGCTCAAAATTCATTAGACCCTCAGTAAACTCCATAGAGTGCCAGAGGAATGTCTCTTTAATATCAGCATTTAATCCCCTATTAAGAAAAATACAAAGGCTGGATTTCAAAGGGTGAAATGGTGATGTCTAGAATTTGGACACTTCCATCACAACTGGCAGTTCCATATTCCCACTACAGTCAACAATGTCCTGGTCAGTTAAGTTCAGTCCTGATTCATCTAAACCTCAGTCAGACATTTTAAAGGTCCCTGATGAATCACAGCCTTGAAATACCCATTTCTTTCCATTAGGTGGGAAGGAAATTGAGGGTGACTAACTCAGAGAAGAGCTACACCCAAAAAGTCAAGTAAAAAGACTAGAAAAGAAAGAGAAGAGGATAAGAAAAATGAAAGCTCTAATTTCAAGGTCCCCCCATGTGACAAAGATGTACCTAATGAAGACCAGAACCTCCAGTTTTATTGCCATAAGAAGGCAAATTCTGTTGTGGATGGAGAGGGGCAGGGAGTTCCCACATCAATTCATTTCCCACAACTAAAATTGGAATTTGGCCTGTTGCATCAAAGTTTGTCAGCATGACACTTCAAAATCCTTTAGTTTAACACTCTATTCAATTCTTATTTTCCAGTTGCTGTGCTGTTTTATCTTCACAAATCCATATGTTTCACAAAGAATACACTTTTCCAAACATAAATATCTTCAGCTGTTAAATCCCAAGGAATCCAAGTTCAGCTACAAAACAGACTCCCAAAAATTTGAAAGTAAGAAAAAAACCAATCACAAATATCTTACCTTCAAAAGTATCTACGCTTTTCCAGAAACAGTAAGCTGGGAAGGCAACAGAACACCTGAGAATTTCTTGTGATGTTACACAACCCTGGGAAAAATATTTCTAGGGATGGGAACTGGAAAACAAATGGGCTTCAGTTGCTTGTATGGTAATATCCAGAATACTCCAGTGGATCCCAGTGTGGTGCTATTAGATTAAGCATTCTCTTTTTCAAATGCTAGTGTATATTCATGGTGGATCACTAAGCAAACAGATTCACAAAATAGTGGACATGAAAATGTTCTCTGTCAGCTGTATAAAAAATTGAAAGTAACATTCCTCAGGCTGTGCAGCAAGCCTCAGTCCATGAGTGCTTCCCTTAGAGAAAGTCCTTCCTTAAAATTTTGGAAAGGGCAGTTAGCTGTCCTTCACATAAAAGACCCCCGAAAACCAATCAGGAAGTTGAAGTCAGTTTTACTGAGGAAAAAGTGCATTTGGAGGACAAAAATCTGCCTCCTTCTGTTAGTAATCTCCCCATCTAGTTGGTGAACGTGCTTCCCTTCAAAAGGAAGTCTTTGTGCATAAGGAAAGGGAATGCCCAGCCTTCAATGATGTGAAGACTGCAAAAGAGGTAATTCACATGCTAATGAACAAAGTCAGCTTTGGAGAAGTCTCTCTTGCATAGTTCTCTATCTTTAGTTTTAACATTGTTTTTAGTCCTTATTCAGCCACAACATTTAATGAGGACAATGCACCTTTTGCTGAACTGAGCTGAACTTACTCTTTCAAATGGAGTAAAACTCTTGAAGTCATTAATAATAATTAATATCCCCATGAAGTAATCTTTACAGGTGTTATCATGTAAAAGAAAAAAAAACCAAAACAACAAACCAAACTCAAACCTAACAACACTTCCCCATCACCTGGAAGAAAATTTCACCACCTTAACTCCCTTAACATATTTTACTGATTTTATGGTACGTAACATATATAGAAAGGAAGGTAAAATGTGGTAAGGACTGGCCAGCAAGCAAGAAAGTCTAACTTTGAGACTAGAGGTGTCTACAAGAATCTGGGTAGTCTTTTGTTTTCCCCCTCCTCTTGCAAATAGAACTCCTAAGTCACCATTCTTTTCAGTGGTATTATTTCTGCCATGTAACCCCCTCCAAACATTAAGTACAATCGAGCTAGAGATTTCTCATGAGTCTTAATTAATCGGAAAGGGAACGTTGCAACAAGCAATTCCTGTTCCCTCATTTGACAAACAGTGAATTTATTCAGATACAGTTATCGTGTACAGGAGAATAAGCGATACTCTTTTGTCTTATGAATTCTGTCTACTAGAAGCTAAGATATAGCAGAGATTATAAAATCTATGCTATTTGTGACTATTTTAATTTAATAGTCATGTTTTAGAATGTATTTTTTGTGAACCAGAATGTAAAAATAACAGAGAACAAGTGCACTATTTTTATTTATTTTATTAAGATGAGTTGAGATTGGGGGTTTTAAATGGATTTTCTAGGTTTTGATTTGTATAAGGATGGTTAATGTCACTATTGGTCCATTCACCTTAGGACCTACAAAGGCTCACCCATTATTGCCTTATAAACCAGAAAGTGTGCAGGAGAAACTTTTCAGGATGCAGCTGTATATCCGTTCTCTTTATGGGGCTAAAATCCTTACAAAGAGTCAGAGCAACCTGAGTTTTCTGTAAGAACTGAGAAGTCCTGCACCTTAATTAATATAGCTCATATTAAAGTGTGCAAAGGACTACCATATCTGTGCATAAATGCAGAAAGACCCATAAATGGATTTATTTGAAATATTCTTTTTGAGAAAGTCTGGAAGCCATTTGGTACCATTTGGTGAAGTGCTTGTTGAGTCAGTAGTGGAGAACTTTCCTTCTGCAAGTCTCCTCTGAACAAATACCAGAAACAAAAATAAACACACCATTCGAAATTCCATGTATCTCCTTATTTTGTAGTGTCTCTTCAGGCAGCTCACAAGAGTGAAAATACAGAAAGTGCGTGTGGGCCAGGAGTGGGCTATCCATTTTTCCTTCTCTCGGGGGGGAGTGGCAACCGCTGTTTCTTGGCATTCGTTCAGCTCTCCTGCTTTGGCATAATCAGGAGCTGGAAATGTACCGTGACTAAGTCTCTTTTATACCAAATCCAAACATTCTTGTCAACGCCAGGATTCAATTTGCATTTTCAATGCCAAAGGCCGGCAGACTAACTCTACCCTCTGTGTAGTAAGTCAGTCCCATAGATGAAGGGAAAAACATATTCATCTTAATTTAGATTACCGAGGGATAATTCTGAGACTTGCTACATAAAATACAGTGAAGAAAAAGTTCCAGAATATGGGGAAAATGGTCATTTTTATTTGTTTTACGAAGAAAGATCTGTTGTGTCAGCAACAGTCTGAAAAAGCGATTTTTACCTTCAGACAGGACTGACCCATTTCTCAACTGCTTTAAAGATGAAAATCCTACAGTAAACCACAGCTTCACTACCAGTCAAGAGTAAGCAGTGCAACCCCTGCAGGACGGAAGAATTCAAAGATAGAGAAGGTAGGGAATCAGATTGCTAGCATAGTTACGGAGGTATTTCCTCAGAAATGTTAAGTCAAATTTCAAACATTTATAAAACTTTAATAAACCAGGTTGTCAGACAGAGAGCTGGGAGAATTTCTTGATTGTATTACCTGCCAACTCAGCTCTATACTCAGTTTCATACTTGGCAGACCTTTTACCTCTCTCCACATCATTTTTCTGTCTGTCTGATGCACTGGGTATTTTTTTGGCTCTCTCCTCATCTTGGCTATCTTTGCCCCTGAATTTACCTTGTGCATCAGCTCTGGAGGAAGCACCATGACTTTGGCAAACTCCTATGCACTTGTAGCTTTTTATTCAAAAAAAGACAAGCTTCTTTCTTTCTCATTCACTGTGATACTCTTTGTTGTCATGGTCTGACTGAGCCTTCTCCATTCTGTTCATTTGTATCCCCCTGCACAGTATTTTGACAGTTTGTTTAAAGGCCAGGCTGACATTTTCTAGAAAAACTCTCTGTCCTTTATTCCTTTTTCCCTGCTCTCTGCTAATCATAAAATTCAAAGATCTTCAGATTCCTGTCAGGTCTGTGTCTGTCAATTTCCTTTAGTCTTTCATTTTTCATTCTATTACAAGTTTTTTCCTTTCATATTAAGGCATGATTCATGGTCCCCTCAAAACCTCATGTCCACATTCTTCTCCCCAAACAGACAACCCAAATTATCTTCTTCAATCTCTTCTTTTTTGAAAATTTTTTTTTCTTTTTTTTTTTTTTTCTTTTTCTGCAGGCTTCATGATTTCTCTGGCCTCTTCACCTCCAGAAAATGGTCTGATTTCGCTAAGCTTTCCTCCACTTTGTATTTCTCAAGGAATAATTTTCCATCTTTTCTTATTTTCTGGCCTTATATTCAACACTAAATATAAAGAGGACTTTTCATCTCCTGTGCCCTTTAATATAGATTTCAGGTGATTTTCCTTCATCTGGTGGCTGCTGCTGTTGTGAGGCATCAGGGTATTATCTTGTTCAATACAGAACAAGGCACAAGGGATGCTAAGGGTGCAATGCTAGAAATAAGTGAGCCAGAAGGGACACCCATTAGTAGCATTATCTGAATGTGCACACTCTTGAATCACTGCATGATGATTTATTGCCTGTACAGATAAAATGGTCAGGTCAAAGGACGCAACTGGGTCTTCCCATTAGGGCTGTGCTGCTGCAGCACTCAGGTGCCCTGCAAAGTCTCCAGTCAGGCATTTTTTCATTTTTTCCCTTGAAGCATGCTAAGGGTGTGCATCACCAGCCAGCTCAATGGCATGTTGAGCTGGATATCCAAGATATCCAGCTTATATATATATATATATCCGGATATCCAAGGCTAAATTGACACTGTCTGTTTGGTGTGGGATTGTGACTTTGTTGTTAGAGAATGGAAAGTTGCCAGGCAGGAGCAGTTCCCCTCTGAGGCAACTCCTTCCACTCCCCTCCACTGATGGAACAACAGAGCACCCAACACTCCACTCCATCAAACACGGTAGCACAGACCAGGGTTTAAGAGTTCATTCTCTTCCATCTCATGCTTTTCTCATCCACCTTCCCATGGAGGATTTGGTAATAATGAACTTCCTGTCTGAAGAGTTTAGAGTTTTTTTTAATGAGTGGAGATGAATGGAAAGGAGAATTGGATATGAAATGAATCGGCAGTTTGGCTAAATTCTGTAAATTATTTTTTATTGGAATAAAGAGAGCAGAGGATTGGTGCTGTATATTTTGAGACTCATCTTTCTGACATGGACCTTTTAAAACTGGAAGTGGATACTTCAAAAAAATTAAGATTCCACATGGCAAACATATGGTCTGCTCTACTGTGGTTCAGCAAAAATTCTGTCATGTTCAGCTATTGTCACAAGCTGATTCTACAACTTGACTCTAAAGAGCTCTAATTTAAAACTATAATTTTCATACAGCTTTAGATTACTCTAAGTATTTAATTAAAAAAAAAAAAAAGAAATGAGAAGAGAGGAAAATGAACCAGTGAGCAACCCAAGGGTCTCTGAATTGGACCTCTCTGGAACTGCCTATTTGAGTTCCTGTACCTGCGTCAGGCACAGGTAAGAGCACAGGAACCTGCCATGGTACCCACAGTGCAATGCACCCCAATATGCTGTCTCTGATAGTGACCAGCATCAGCAGGAAGATGTGGAAAGCTCTCCTGCTGCTCTATAGTCACAATATGAATTGAGCCTGGAAGTGTGAAGTTTAATATCTCTCCCACGTTTTTTTAATTTTGATTCTATTTATTCCAGCTATTCTTACGATTCATGTAAATGCCCAAGCTGATTAAAAGAAATCTTTGCTTCATCTACATTACATAGATTTTTTTTTCTCTCTCAAATAAAACCAACACTGCATTCTAAAGTTTGTGGACTAGAAATACAGAGATTTCTGTATAAGTTATTTCAGGGCAGATGACACAGAGATGTTGCTTCTTTGTGAAGCTTCTGCTCTGTTTTAAAGTACAACCCTTGTCAGATCGCGATGAGTTCTAACACTTCTCTTTACTGCAGAGAGTGAACTTTTGGAAGGTTACACTTAGTTAAGTTGCTCTAGGTGCCAGGGCAAAATTATCTCGGAAGATATTGTTTCAGGCCTCCATGAGATGTGCACAGCTTTCAGGGAAATCAGTAGTTTTAACATATGGAAAGTTTGTAGCTCAACATGTATTTGTTGGATTTGTGTCAAGTGCAGACCTCAGTGAAATTGCTAACTCAAAATCTTCTTCAGATGTTGTCAGTCTTGCTGATGCAGCAGCTGTAGCTTGCTGGCTTGGTGCCATGGTGCAGGTTTAGAAACTGAAACGTCTTTTGCTGGCTGATGTGGACTCACAGATATCTGAGTGCTCCTCTTTAATCTTCTCATGATTTTGTATGTACTGTTCTGGGTGAGCTCACTGCCACTTTGGTGTCCTGCTTAATGCCTATGCAGAAATTGTGGCATCTAATTCTTCAAATTCAGGGTCTTCCTTTGTGCAGGCATTTTCTCTCCCCCCTTCCCTTTGCCCCCAGTTTAACTAACCAGAAACAAGAGAAATTCTTGTCTTTCCTCCAAACCCATTCCCTATGCTGTTTCTTTCGTCACTGTTGACGAGTCTTCCATCTTTCCAGACAGTCAGATTTACAACCATGAAACTACTTTTCACTCCTCACTTCCTAATATTTGGATCTCCATTCAATTTTGTCTTCTTTGCTCCTATAATCTTCTAAACCTATCTATTTTTCTTCTATGTCACTCATCATTTTGTTTTCATGGCCTACCTTAGCCTCCTTTTGTGTGCATTCCCTAGTACCCAGCTTCCCCTATGCAGCCTACCTAATATTCATCAGGTAAAATAATTTCTTCTTCTTCCTCAGCTGAATCATCATTTCTTTCTTGCTATAAGTCCTTTTTTTTCTCTCATTCTTTCTACATCCAGTTCAAAAGCCCTGACAGAAGTGTTGTTTCTGCTGTACCCTCGTGTCTTGAAACCTGTCATGATTGATTGCTCTTCCCACCCCTCTTGTTTCATTGCTGTATCCTCTCTTCCTATCCTTGCATGTGAAATTTGGGTCATGCTTCTTCCAGTGTGCAAACTCCCCATTTCTTTCACTTAAATCTCTGCTGACATACCACCTTCATTGTTTTTTTACCCTAGTATTTTCTTTAATGTCCTGCTTACTTCTTCCCCACTGCAACAGTTCGTGCTTCTCCATATCATAAATCACTACTCATGTGATTAGACGACTTTAACGTTTAAGCTTAGTGCTTGATACCATTCAATTCTGTTTATCTCTGTCTTGTATTTCTTCAGTTTAAATTGTATCCCCTTTCTTTGAAGTGGGTATTCTGGTACAGGAATTCTGTTTTATCAGTTAATGGGTATTTGGTACTGATGCGGCTAATCTGCAGCCAGAATCATTAAAAACACCCCCAAAATCATTAGTGAGATGACAAGAATAATGAATATTTCTCTTCATCCTTCTTGGGGACCACAGCATCCAGAGTGATTCTTCTTTGTTGCATGCATGTTCCAACCCTCTGCCTTGCAAGCATTCTGCCAGTTTTTTAAGTGCATCCTTTGTTGAAAATATAGACAGAAATTTGGCAAGCACTTTTCCACAAGGATTGGGAAGAAGATTTCTGAAAAATTCACTGCTGTAGAAGTTGTATGTGCAAGTTTTTGGGGGTGGAATGTCTTGCAGAGAAAATACAGTGAATGCTTAGTATTCACCTCTTTTACCTTTTGCCTTTAGTAGCAGTATCCTAAGAATAAATACTAATGCTTTACCTTTCAAAAACACATAGCATCCGAAGCACAAATTTTATATTTACAGAATTTGTGGAAAATAACCTCTGTTAAGTATACTGGTGAACTTGTACAGCTATTTGAGAACCTTATCACTATATTAGATTTGTTTAACAACAAAAGTCTGTCTGCATAAGAAATTAAATTATATTATACATTCAGCAGTATAAGTAACTCCCACACACTTGCAGCAAATGTAATTGTTAATGGCAGCAGCAACAATTTTTGTAGCCCAAATAAATCTGACTGATGTGATCTGTTTGTTTTAATTATAAAAGCTGTTACTAGTGATAGGAGTATTACTTTGGAACAGGCTTGTCAAACATAACTTCTCTCTCTGTAGATATTTTCATTAAGAGATCTACTTTTTAAGCCAATAAAATTGTCTCCAGTCTAAAAATGAAACATTATATTCTGTGGAGAAGTACTACTTTGCCTTCTGAGCCTCTAGCTACATGATGTGATATATACATACATACATATTTATTTAAACATCATTCTCTTCTGCAAATCAATTCATTTTGGCTGTAATCCAGAAATCTTTTGAGGCAACTTTATACACAACTTCAAGGATAAGTGGTTTCTGCTTGGGTTTCAGTCTGTCTCTTTCATGAGTAATGCACAAGGATAAGGGCTAAAATTCTTGTCTTTAGCCAATAGTAATTAGAGCTGAGAAAATCAAGTCTTATTCAAACCACTGTCTACTTTGGACTTGAACATAAAGTTAATATTTTTCAGAAGTGATTTCTGAATGTTCATCCTGGGACTGTTATCTGAGACTGCTATCTGAGACTGCTGAACATCGTGCACACTGACTTCTCTTGGAAGCGGATGCACCTATGCTTCTCTGCGTTCAGAAACAGCATGAATAGATCAGGAGGTCCTCCATTTCAAAACCTTCCAGGAGCAGAAAAATTAAGCCTGCTTTATTAATGGCAAGGCTCCTTGGAAAAGACTAGCGTATGATATAGACCAAAATGTGTAATTTTTCCAATATATATAAGTTCTACAATACTTCATATTCTGTCCCAACAAGATATAAGTTTAACATTCCAGTTTAACTTTCCATACACTTATCTCAAATCACATATAAAATAATATGCATATGCATATGCATATGTTAGAGAGCAAAATAAATATACACAACCATGTGGGATGAGAGAAGATGTGAAACAGTAGCTTTAATAAAAAAAAAAAATAATGCAGATATGTATTCTTTTCTCATCAGATTATTGTAGATTAAATGTTATGGTTCCACAAAGAAAATAAGAAATAATACAAAAATAGGAGAACTGTTATTTGTCTTGTAAAAATATTTGCTGAAGGAACAAACTCCTTTAAACCTTAATGTTTACATCGCCACAGTTTAAACAAAAACATCTTTAAGGCACTTGGCTTCAAAGATTAGTCCTGTGTGTGGGAATAGGAACTCTAGAAACGGGACCATTTTGCTGGGCAGGTCTGATTTATATGTGATTTGTAAGGCAGACTTGCCAAGTTTATGCTCCCTGTGCAATGCTGAGGGCCAAGCACTATTCTGGTGCCAGCCAGCACAGCACCACCATTTACAGACATACCTAATAAAAACGAGCCAAGCATGTGTCTCTCAGAGTTCCTGGAATAGTGACTTCTATACTTAACTATTAGAGTAAAGTGTTCCAATGAGACGTTTGCCAGACTGGTACAACTAAGCCCTGGTTCTAACTCTGATGAAGTTTACTGCAACTTGTATGTTAAGTATCAGTGTTGACATGGGCATGCTCATTTATAAACACAGGTTTATTTAAAGAAATTTGGTCTGGAGGGATCTAGTACATATTTGCAGGAAAGATCATAATATTCACTGGCATATGCATGCAGACATGTGCCAAAATAAAAAAAAAGACAAATATCATGTAACTGCACAAGGTTATATTACTGGCACCAGCAACTGAAGTCCTAATCTAAGGTAAATCCCCATCCATAGCCTTTGTACCATATGTACTGCTGTCTTGCTGACCTCGATCCATAAAATTTGCAGTTAATGTGGAGAACAGTTCCACAAAGGACAAGCCCCTATTACCCTGGTTTGAAGGGCAAATTGGATTCAGATATTTACCAGAGACAGGACCGAGTCATTTGCATCATGTGTGTGTTGCCCTAGGACTACTTTCACATTCCTTCAGGATGAAAGACATGATAGTTTTACGTGTGTATAATATTAAGGACGTGGTCTGGTGAAGCAGGCATGCATCAAGCATCAAAGTGCCAATCAATAAGGGGTTTTCAAGGGGTTTTCCACACACAGGCTAGTCAGGAATTTTTTTTATTAAACACCTCTTCCCTTGAAAATGCTGATTTCTTGAAACTAACTTTCAGGAAAATATCTAGTTTTTTCAAAAGGTTTTTGTGAGGAGTCTCAGGATGACATTTCTTGCAAGGCAAGAAGAGAGCTATGTCCCATGCTACATAGTGGTTTGGAGTTCTCAGGCTAGTGGTGGCAAGGCTCCAGAAGCTGAGGGTAGCATGTTTTCATTACAAGGATTCTATGTTTTACCGAGTTTCAGAGGAAAATAATGAGGGTTTCATGATATCCCGGATTCTTCCTAGCACAAAATGAAAACAAAAGCTGAAACTTGGTGTGCTTGTGCATGTGTGTATATATGCTGTGTAAGTGCATGTATTGGAATTCTTGTTTCCCAGCCACTGCTGTCACATGGTTGATATATGGTCCTGGCTTAATATTAATTTTTCTGAGGTTAATATTTTCTATGAATCCATCAACAGAGGCCCATCTAGCTGCTGAATGCTCTGGCACTTAGAGACTCTGTGAGGCAGCCGTAATCTGCTTTCTGTATAGACTGCTTTGTGCCAGACATAGACAATTTTCACAAATTCCTAGACAGTAGTGTCTTGTGAAGACACAAAATGTCCAGATGTGAACTGAAGTCCATATTCACAGCTGGGCAAAGTGGTGTAGCACTGACTTCAGCTTTGCTATGCTGAAGTACATGCAAAGCCACAGCTTGCATTTGACCCATCACTTTGGACAACATCACAATGCTTGATTGCAGATCCTTTGAACCATTCTGGATATGTGGCAAACTGGACAAATTTCTGTTTGGCATGAGGCTGCCACATGAGTAAGCCACATTTCCGTTTTCCGGTGAGGAAAAATTTGCTAGTGAATGTTCTGGGTGAATTACAGATCTTAGGCATTTGGTAAAAAATGCCTCCGATTCCTTGCAAAAGCCTCCATGCAGATGCTAGCCTGCAGCTTTCTAACATGTAAGTATGAAATATCATGCCAGGGGCATATCTTACAAATTACTGTTTTGAGAACAGTGTCATAATCAAGGGAGGAGAAGAAAGAAACTTTCTATGTAACAGAAAAGCTGTCCAGTACTCCTGCCAGAATTTAAATCTGATTGTGCAGGTCTCCCAGATGTTTGATGATGTGGTTCACTGAACTCCATACCTGGATAAGTTGTGTTGGCTTTGTTTAAATTCATAATAAATAATTAAAAAAAAAAAAAAAAAAAAAGGAAGACTGAATAATGGTCAGCTGAATTTCAATGTGAAGCATGTAATGTGATGTCATGAAGCAATTAATTTTAAGACCAGGTGCTGTAAAATGCTTTTGATGCAGTTGTAGCTGTATTAAAAAGACAAAATCTTCACCTCCTGAAGACAGCAGAAGTTTAGAAATTGCCTTCTGTTGCCATCAATGCAAATAGTTTATGCATTTTCTCTTTCCAAGTACCTAGAGAAACCACAGCCTTTTCCTTTGAGCAAGCAGTAGAACAAGTAGGAATTCAGTAACTATCTTAGACTCCTGATTGTTAGGATTCTCATAATTAAAGAAACAATGTTGTTTATAGGATAAAGTTGGGGATCCACCACCTGAAGTTCTTACACCTCTTCCTACATTGCTACTGATCTTTTGGTGTGACCTTAGGGAAGCTTAGGGAAGACGTTTTGGTGTTGTTTATGCAATGCTTTTATTACACTGCTTGGAAATAGGATTTAATGACATTTTCTTTTCTTTATTCAGCCTTTAAACATTTTTCGATTAAGAATACTATGTGGCTGCGATCTAGGGAGTGTTGGCCTCATCTGCAAGCTTTCTGCTAAATTCAGCTTGTTTTATCAGACCATCTAAGAGTAAAGGATTATTAAATGCTGCTGATGTATTCTAAAAAATCCTTTCACTTTGAAGTGCATCAGGTTCCAAATGCTGTTTACTCCACTGGGGCTTAGAGATCTTAGGATTACTTTTTGTTCATTGTTTTCTAGCGCCTAAAATTCTTTGAAAATTCTTGTTGTTATATTTTCACATTAGCCAGAAACTCCAAGATGACCCTGGAGCAAACTCTTGCAAATCTTTGAAACTCAGCAAGGGCCTCTGAGGCCCAGATTCTATTCAGCAGACAAGCCTTGTGTGTGGTTTTGTGTTTTGTAGCAGAGTTTCCCACAGTTCCACTTTTAATATCTTTTAAAAATTATTTTAAAATAAGCCAAAGAAGGAGAAATTGCCTAACGACATAACAAAAAGCCTGAAAGAAATGAAATAGTCTGTGGTTCAAAACATGGTACTGCAGCTTTAAACACCTTATCAAATTGTTGAATCCGAGCCAAACTTCAATCATATTTGCAGATTTGGGTTTAAATAAACAGCACTGCAGTAGAAAATGGAACTCTCTCACTTCACTGTTTACATTTCAGAAAAGCCAGCTCTGAAGGCCAGCTCTGTTGTGAGCAATGGTTTCAGACTGACTTTGTTCTTTACTTGCTTTACATTTGGGCATAGAGGTAAACCCCTACATATAGTTTGGCCAAATATATGACCAGAAGTTCAGCACGTGCTGCTTATGTTTCTATATGACACAACCAGAGCATCTTTCTGAAGAGAAATTGCTTCTTTAATGTGGTAATATTTGCATGAAAATATATAAAGCTTGGGGTATACTTAATCCTGCGTCTCACTTTTTTCGCTTTCCCCTAGACCTCTGTGCTGATGTCTCCCTCTGCATCAGTCAGAGGTGAGATCCAACAACAATGCGGCCTTCTGTTGGAACACTGATGTCTTGGGAGGGTTCACCTAGGTCTGTGCCACAGTATTAGAACCGTGGTTCCACCTGTATGTGAAAAACAGTTTAAAATGTTGCAGTTCAGGTAGATTGTGCTGAACTAAATATGGTGCTGACGAAAGCTTAGTGGAAGACCACAGCAATACAAGTACCTACTCACTATTCCCTGCAAAAATGCATGTGGTTCTGCCAGCTTGTTGTCAGAGCTCCCTCTTTTTCCACAGTGGGTGAGATGGATTTCAGCACTCTCTCAATGAGCAACCCAGCGCTAGTAAATAGCATCATATCTGGAAGGCTACCGGCTTTTTCCAGGCCCAGGCTGAGCTCTCTAGAAATGCATATCCTTAATGGTGTACTAGAAGGCTTGCTCAGCTGCCTATTTTTCTAGCAAACATTTCAGTAGCAGCACAGATTCATAAAATTCTCTCTTTTTTTCATAAGTCTAAATAAATAGGTTTTGGAATTTTCTCATTCTTCATGGTTATTGACGCTTTCATATCTTTTGCCAGGATTTCTTCCGTTACAGCCTAAGGACCACAGTAGTAACTGTGCTTTATTATAAAGGTGAATAGATCCCTCTGCCACAACAAGGGAAAAAACATCATTTAGATTGCAGATACCTTGGGCTACATGGTCACTAAATTATATTCATTTTTGGACTCTATTTGAGGCAGTTATTCCCACTTGTGATCACTTTTGCATAACGCCATAGTCATGAATGAATGAGAGTCTGAAATGCCCTGGGTATGGCTATATGAATGTGCACAATCCATTGCACTTCTTACCAGACATTTCCTGACATCCTACATTTTCAAGGAATCTTATCTTTCAACAAGATTTGTAACAGGCAGTTCAAGTCACACAGACACTCATATCTTAAACATCCTTTCCCCTGACCTTGACAAATGCAGTCTTGTCTGGTCAGAGCTTTCGAGAATGCCGTTTTAATGATCATTTTCCCAGCCTGTTGCTTTGATCTTGATATCCCTTCTCTTAGTCCACAATTGGTTCTCCATCTCCCCCTCAAACAAAAGTGATTTCACTTCCAAGACCATTCGTGGCTTTCTTCCACCTATTTTTTATTCATTATCACAACATCAACTTCCACCTCTGATTGATCTGTAGTGTTAACCTTTATGCTGCTTGCTGCATTTTCAAGCAAGACCATTCTAGCACTTGCTTTCAAGTGGCCCGTGACAGTTGGAAAAGGTGTTTTAGCTGTGACAGTCACTTATTAGTTCTCTTTTGAGTCTTTGCTTAAAGTTCTTTGTGTTTTTTCCAAAAGTATTGAAAAATGCTTTAATGCTGATGTTGTGCCAATGCTCTTTATGTACGCCCACAGTGTCTACATCCTTCCCTTCTGTCCTGCCTTGTGTATGCATCGTTGGTGTTTTGTGCAGGTCTTGTCTGAGGAGGTTTTGCCAGTAGGGTCCTAGAACATGGCCAAAACATTTGAGTGCTCCAGTAACACAGATCAAGGTAATGAAGATCTTTTCCTCTCCTATTTGTGTGTAAAGTTTTCATAACAGCTGATTTTAAAAAGCAGCCATTTCATAACCCCTCAAGTGGGCCATACCCATCCTACAACATTGCCCTGACATGACTACATCTGCATTACACGAAAAACTCATGTGCATCCTCATCAAACTTATGATCTAATGCCACCAAAGTTATTGATATGAATATATTTATGTTGCCAAAAGGGAGTTCTACTTGGTTTTGGTTATGACTTTCAAGAAGGTGGTTAAATACACCTCCAAAATGCTTTTCTGGTCAGAAAACACTGCCTGTGCATTGTAGTTGCACTAAGGGGTTTTACCAGTGCCACCATGCTAACAGAAATTCTACGGTACAGAGAAGATCTGAAAACCTACAACAAGACCCTGAAAAAGCTGAGCAGTGACAGCCTGACTCAGTTGACATCCACAGGAATTCTGAAGTTATCACGAGTGAAGATAGGATTTCACAAAAGATGTTTATGAAGCCTCATGCATGGAGGCCATAAACTGGAAGCATACCATAACATTCAGCCCTGTAAATGTCATGAATCTGCATCCACATTCTTTTAATGATGTTTCAGATGTAGGTCAAAGTCAGAGCTGATTTGAGTACTAAAAAAAAATATATGTGTATATTTCATTTCAGTGACCTGTTTTAGATTTCTAACACTGAGGAAAGCTCCACTCCTCAGAAAGTGCAGTAAACAGATAAGAAGATAATTGCAACACATTCCCTTGAAATTCAACTGAGAAACTGCAGAATTTCAAGAGAAACATGAGGCTATTTGAACACAGCCACCTACCTAAACCAAAAGAAGTTTTCAGGCCCTGACCTGCTTTCATTTGGTGGGTTTTGTTCAGACAGCTAAAGTGGCAATCAATAAGACTATATAACTCCTCAATCTGGCTTTTGTGATAAAAGGTCAGAGTTGAGAATGGCCAGACCACAGGCTGTTCTAAGAGGTGAGCTTCGTATACGTTTGATGAAAGTAGAAATGAGTTATCTGATGAATCCAGGAAGTCTACTTAAAACATAAATGTAAACAAAAAAGTAATTCAAAATTTTGTTCAAACTGGTAGAGAAATCATATAAGCTTAATCGCATATAGGTGGCAGGGACATGGAGAAGTTTTAAATTTTTTTTTTAATCAAGTTTTGCCTGGGGACCTCTGACTTCAGAGGAAAAATGAAGATGATGGTAGAAAATATGGAAGGAAAGTCAGTGATCCTTGTTAAAGTAATGATCCTTTCAATGATTCCTCTCTTAGCTGAAGTATTTTGATGTGTGCTTCATTTACTTCAGTTTTGCACATAAAGAAGAAAGAAATCTGAGTTAGGATAGCAGGGGGGAAAATCACTGGAGTGAAAATAAAAATAGAATCTTTTGTAACTTTCCTGCTGACTTTTATTTTAGCAGTATGCCAAAAACAGGGACTTCTGAAGACATTCCAAAAGAATGGCTTTTTAATTATCCTACTGTTATATTGCTCAGCCATGAATCTTTTTGACAGTCTAAGTCCAAAAAGCTAAGAAAATGTATTTATAATCTTCGCTCTTTTCCTTCTCTCATGCATGTTTTTTTTTTTCCCATATTGGAGTAATAAATACTGGCATCATAATAGGAAGACACATTGAATGGTTCACTAATGAGTTGAAAGAGCTGAAGGCAGAGACTTGATCCAGAAGAAGGGGGTGTCTGTGATGGATGAGACAACAACAGTGACTTGAAAGCAGAAGCAGGACTAAACACACTCAGGGTTTTTGGCTTTTTGTTAGTACATATTCTTTCTTGCCTCGGGGACAGTGATTTCAGTAGGATTCAAACCTCTTGTCCAGATCTTTGAAAAGACCTGGCTGTGGCATGGCCTCCAGCAGAGCTTCTTGACACCCATTAGCCCCAGCAGATGGAGTGTCTGCAGTCAGGGAGCTGCCCCATGTGCACACTGAGTTCTGCACACGGGGAAGGTCCTACTCCTGCTGATGCCTTAAGATTTTAACTTTTAAATTTTTCCAATACTGTACTGCATTAGTGTATAACTCTGAAGTCCATATAGAGTGTTTGTTAACTCTTGTCACATTTTGGTCAGACAAAACAATCCTTCTAGGCCTGAGATCCAAGAACACCCTCCGCCTCAGGGTCCAAAAAGTATAAACAAAAGTGAATCAGGGCGTGAAGTGAACTGGGGGTATATGACTTCATTACCTGAAGCTGATATTGGAGGATTAACCCCTGATATGTAGATAAACCAAACTTATATCTGTCCGAAAAACTTGTGACCATCGTCCATTTTGGGTGTAGCCCCTTGGGGATGCTTCGTCTGCCCTTAATGTACCTTAAGGCCCTTCATTAAATATATCCGCTTTTATTCTTTTAAGTTTGTCTGGCCTCTGTTTCTGGGCAAGCCCGAAAAAGGTGTCACTGCCACACTTCATCAGCAAATCTGCCTTGCACTCCCATGCTGATCAGCTGTATGGGACAAGGTTGGAGCAGAGCTCAAACAATAAAGGAGATGGGGATTCCCCAGTGCTGCCTCTGTACCTGCCACACAGCAGGGGCGCTTCTCCTGCTGTACATAGCTGTGCTGAGCAGGGTCAGCGCTGGCAGTGGGCTGTGTTGCACTGGCTGCAAGGACTTGCTGAGTGTATTGGGGCATCACAGACAAAGATCAAGTTCAGATTAATATGCACACATACTTCCCATTTACTGGTGATGAAAGGGACAAAATACCCTCACAATCTTCTGCTAAGGTTTTTCATAACCTTCATGTTCATGTTTGATTTCTACGGGTAAATAGACATGTTTGATAACAAATGTATAGACCACAGCACTAGCTGACAAAATAATTTGAAAATTTTCTTTGCATGATTTATATGGGTAATGGAACAGTCCACTGTTTAGTTTTAAATGTTGCAATTGCTTTTGACAATATATATTTTGACAATATTACGTCAATCTAAATCACACCAGAGAGTGCTAGGGTTATTTCAGAGAGAACAAAAAGACTGTCGAAGAAGAAAAATCTCATCTCTGACAAGATGTATCCACATTAATGAATTCTCACTCTTTTTCTGGGAGATACTATTGTATTTTCTGCCAGTCAGCAAAGTATAAATCAAGTGTATTCAAGTAATTATTATAAAAATGTAAAAAACCCTTACACTAAATATGAGGGCTTGTCATCTTACAAGAGACTCCTGTGCATTTCATTATGACCAGCAGATAAAATCCTAATGTTTCTCATTCAGAGATTTTTTTTTAACTTTCTGCTGCAACTGGGGCCATGGGTTTAGGCTCAATTATATGTCCATATCTAATGAAAATTTGCATAACTAAATATAAAATGATAAATTACCAAAGAAATCAAGCAAATCTGCATTCATATCCATATATATATTGTTCATGTTATTGTAGATTTCACAAAAAGACTGTGACTTCAGTTTTTGCTTTATCAGTTGGACTTAGAAAAAAATCTGAACAGCATATTACTTAATGTTTCTGTAGTAATAATAATTAAATATGTCTGTAGCCCCTGTTCTAGCTGTTCTAAGGATGGAGATCCAGCACATTATTCCTTGAATATCTTTAATTCAGTGAACTCCCTTGAACTTCAAAATGTCTAATGACCTTGCAAAAATTTAAACAGAAGTATGATCTTGACAGTAATTGTTTGTATCCTGTCTTATGTGTCAGTACAGTAGGTGGAGAGTAAAAAAGTACACCCTTTCCCCCAAAATCTGTTCTTCAGAAAAGCTGACCTTGTTCTCCTCCAACATCAGAGATTTTTTTCCTGTTTTGTTTTATGGTTAGAAAACATTACTTTCCTCTCTGCTTTCATAAGAATGGTTGGAATCAGTTCATCTGTGCAGTCTGAGATAGGCCCTGCATTTTAGGTTTTAATCAGCCTAGGACATACTTTTTCCAGTCTGCTTGCCAGCAACTTACATTCAAATTTATCAGTGAAACAGAACTACAAAGCAGTGAATAACTTTAGAGATCCTGACCAGGTTCTGTCCTTGCCTTATGTTCTGTCCTTGTCTTGCAGATGGGATCTAGGAAAGTTTAAGCATTTTTGGCAGGACCTGGAATACCTTTGCTACAAAGGAGTTAAAGAGGTATGGGCATTTTGGAGTGTGTTTTTTCTCTCTCGTATTTTCTTTTCAGAGTATCCTGAATGCCTGATGGGACTTGGGTCATGGCCTGTTTCATCTAGCAGTTCACACTGGCTTTGGCTGGAACTTTCTTCCAATTTGTATTATATAGGAGTTTTTGCCTAGCAGCTGGGCATTCAAATTTTTGTGAGCCTTCAGGTCCCTCTTTTCTAGGGAGTCTTTTAGGAATCCTAGCCTTTAGCTTCTGGTTTTGCCTTTCTATAAAGTTTATCAAAGTGTGAAGTTCTGGTTAAAGGTTTGTACGTAAAACTTATTTTCTTCAGCCTTTGCTTTGCTTAAATAAGTCTGTGTTGAACCTTCTGTAAACATCTTCATATGGTTTCTCAAGACTTGAGGCTTGATATTTTATCTTTTTAAATACAGATTTTATTAGCAAAATATATGCCTGATAAAATTTAACAGAGGTTTTCTTGTTTTGGTTTGAAAGAATGTTCAAAGCACTGATAAAATCGACAAGTGACTTAGAAATTTTCTGTACGTGCTTAACACCTGGAAATAAAGATACAATGTCTCTCTGAGAATCTTCTTGCAGGAAAAATTGTTAAACCTTGTACTGGTTCTATTTCATGCACTTCTTGAGATTGTCTGTAATGGGCACTGTTTGCCACTTTCAATATTTTTTTTTTTTAAGGCTCAGAAATCTACTCAAAGCCTTAAAAAATTACTTTTCTCAAATTTTATTAAATTACACATTCCTCATGTACAGAGTTGGTTTTACATTAATGCTGAGATACCAAAGGAAAAAATAAGTAAGTACCAGAAATTTCAAAAGTTCTCATGATATTTTATTTTCAGAAACATGAAAGTCTGGAAAAGCAACCATGGTTTAGGAAGATCAAATCTCTGGCTTTTTTTGCATCACTTTCTCAGTGACTCCATTTCATAAAGTTCTTGCTCTAATAAAGAAAGTTGCACTGCAGATAACAGTACCCTTTAGCCTTTAGGTGTTGCAACACAGTGAGGGTAGGGTATTGATAGTGTTATCTCATCTTTGGATTTTGGTGGCTTGTGAGGGTATAATAGCAGAATCCCAGTACCCACAAGGAGGTCATCAACAAGACGTAGCCACCAGTGCATGGTGGAAGGATGAGAAATAACAGACATAAGCTGAAAGAAGAGATTCAGACTGGATTTAAGGAAAAAAACTTTTATGCAATGGCAACTGTCAAAAAGTAGAGGAGCCCGCCCAAAGAGATTGTTCTGTCTCCATCCTTGGATATTTTCAAGAGCTGACTGGCAGCTGTCAAGCTCTGAAGCAATCGGGTCTGACTTGAGAGCAGACCATGCTTTGAGAAGGAGCTTGCACTGGAGATGTTCTGGGTTCTTTTCCAACACAAATCCAGCCTATGATCATACAAGGACTGGCTGCAAGATGAGCTAAGGATCACCTAGTCCAGTCCTTCCTATGGAAGGATGGGTACAAGACACGTTTCAAATAGGAAATGTGTTAAATTCTCTTCTTATGACCAAGAAACATATTACAGGGTACCAATGGCTAGCAGGTAGAATATAAATCTGTTGCAACACAGAATACACTGAAGTTAAAACCAGAGAAAATAGTGCCTTCTGGCACTATTTCCTATTAGACTGCCCAGGTGTCCAGATGCTTCCCTCTTCTTTCAGCCCCTCTCACCCTGCCACCACCTCTTTCCCTCCAGCTACAGTCTTTTCCATCACCCCCTGACCAAAGCAGATTCCTTTCAAGGAAAGAATTCCACTTTTGAATTCTGTTACTTTCCTCTTATTTCAAGTAATTGTAGTATTGTCTTTTCTTCCATCAGTGTTCTCCCTTAGGGGAATTTTTCTAGCCTTAATTCTCATACCACCCTCTTTCAAATAGCTTAAGATTTAATGCAAAAAACCTGTTCGTCAGCTTATGTTTCCAGCTACAGTTATTTCTAACCAGGGTGTTTAGGAAGTCTTATGCTTCCCTTTGCAGGTTGTAAAGTTGTGGGTTTGGCCTCCATGAAATATTCTTAGTGTAATTTCTGCTTTGCCTAGAGCTACCCTCAATCAATCCCCCATGCATTTATCCTGGAAAACACAAAGCTGTTTCTCACCTCTGAATATCTATAGTTCTCCGAAGTCATAAGTTTGAAGATCATCAGCCTGAACTATTTAATAAGCTTGGATTTGGGGCTTCCATTTATCAATCCTTTTTTTATTAGACCATTCTTTTTGCCTGGCTTTTTCTCCAGCCTAACTTTGTAGGAGTTGCCTGTGTGGCATATGCCTTCACTGTGTGCAAGAAGTGGAGCTTCTGCCTAATCCTTTACACCGTAATAAAAACAAGTCAAAATACTGGATGAAAATGTTATTGTTATTGGTATGTATTCCTTGAGCAAACTAGCAATTCCAGAAGTTTTGAACCATCTATTTCCAGTTTCCAATATCCCCACTTTAAAATTTCTGTCAAACAACTATGAAGTTTTGTCTGCTTTCTGCTGTTGTAAACTGGACTTCAATCTAGTTTTCAAATAATCTCATGAAAGCTTGAATTAGTTTTCACAGGCCAAGTTTGTCAGTGAGCTTGATGAAATGAGAGAAGCAGTTCCCATCAGGTACCAAATTTGTACTTTGAGCCTCAACACAAGTGTGAAGAAGGACGCTTCACTTTGTAAAATTTAAAAATTTATTAAATTAAAATTAACAATAGGGGACGCCCACAATACCAAAGGGCAGCGCTAGGTGCGTGGCTGGTCTGGCCAGACGCACACCGCCTGGGGCCCACGCAGCCTCTTTTATACCCTAGGGATGTCAATCCGGGGTCTGGATACATTCCATCCAATCCTGGGCCTGATAGTCCTTGGCCCGCCTTTATATCCGCCCATTTTGGGCCGACCCCACCGGGCCCTGCCCCTTGGAGCATGCTCCTTGTTAAGATTGGGAGGGGCCCTCCCCTAATTGGCACCCTGATTGACATCTCCTGGGGAATTTTCTGGAAGCCCCGGCCGGCCTCGCTTGTCGGCCGTTTTACCTGCGCTTCTTATAATAGAAACTACTTTTGATTGACTATTATTCAACTGTAACTGGGGATTTTCAAAGAGGAAAACATTCCAACGGGAACCAGAACATTATAACTTAATTAAACCTGTGGAATTTACAAAGAACCACAACGTTACAGCATACAACTTAACTATAACTTGTAGAACATTACAATTTAACTATAACTTGTGGAACTGAAAGAACCAGAACGTTACAGTATACAACTTACCCATGACTACAACTTGTGAAATGAACAATTAATCACCTTAATTTCCAATTATATTAACTGCAAATTAATATACAAAAGCCAATCCCACTTGCCATCCATGACAACAAGCCTAGAGATTGAGATGGCACAAATGAAATTAGTGTCAAGACAATTTTGTCTTAGCTTCTAAATTCTGACTGCCTTCAGACAATACTGAAGTAATGAGTCCCAAAATAATCTCTCATAAACCATCAGTAAGCCTAAGATTTGTTTAAATTTCATTCCTCACATGCACTGAAAAAGCTGAAGGATTTTCAACATTTTAGAGCATTTTTTTCACTTTAGACTGAAATCTTCTTTCATGTCTCACATTTCATGGCTGTTAGAGCTGTGGCAAGATTTCATCATTTCAGGATGGCCCCACTTGCAGAGGGAGAAAAACGTCTACATGTGCTTCTACATAGCCATGGAGTGCTGCTCAGCTCATGTATGTGCAGGCTGCCAGAGAGCCAAGGTGACTGCTGATGCTGCCAGCCAGGCACCAGTGTGCAGAGACCTCCACTCTGAAGCAGGCATCAATTGCCAGCACTGCCATAGTTCTCGGGTGGCAAGTAAACCTAGCGCAGAGTCCAGCACCCTCCACACCTCTGTCCTTCCACTCCCTCTGATCAGCAGATCTGCTCCAAACAGGCTCCATCATCTACCTCTGGGCAGAACTGCAGCCTTGCCTGCAATGCCTTGCCCTTAAACTCACACTGGTAAACAGATTTTTTGAGTAAGGAAGGGTCCGAACAGTTTTATTTCTTGCTGTCTGATGCAGCAGAGATATTGTCATATCATGGAATGGTTCCTAGATTCAAAAATATCTTTTTGATTCCTCATATTTGTGAGTTTAGAGTTGCAGATGCACTAAAGGGAAATACCTGCTAGATTATATTTGTCAGCAGGCAAATAATGCCATTTCACATTCATTTGACCCCAATAACTTCCCATTAATATATTCTTGCTTGCAAACACCCCAAACTGTCTGCACTACTGAGGAGGCAGAATAGAAATGCTATTAGGCACCTGTATCACAATCAGTCTGTAGCACAGGTATGTGTGTCAGTGTGACGGTAGTGCTGAAAATGGAGTACAGTACAGCCCTGAGCATATAGTAGAAACAGAAAAGAAGAAAAATCAATTTTGTCTATTTCCTGTAGAAGGAATCCCCTACTATTTGATGTAATAGAATGGAAATCTTTCACCCGGATAAAACGCACTCAGGTAAACACATAAAGAGTTCTCACCTAAATTTGCTCTGAATATTGCAGGAGAAAGCAGCTAGACAAAAGAAAATGTAGGAAACTGGACAAAGCGGGGGAGCTGATGTCTATCGAACAAATGATCAGGCTGAACCTGAGTCAGCCGCATGTCCTTGAATCAAAGGTATCCTGGGTTGCATCAGCAAGGGTGCTATCAGGGAGTCAAGTATTCTCTGAGTAGTCAGCACTGGTGAGGTCACATCTGCAGTTTTGAGTTTTTTCAGTACAAAAGAGACATGGACATACTGGAGAAAGTCCATCAAAGGACCACTAAACTGGTAAAGTGGCTGCAGCACCTCTGCTGAGAAATCTGGGTGTTTAGCCTGGAAAAGAGACAGCTCAAAGATATATCATCAATGAATTAAATATGCTAATGGAGGGTAAAGATGGAGCCAGATTCTTTCCACTGAAAGGAACAGTTACCATGGGCACAAACTGAAACATAGAAGGCTTCATTTGTGCATCAGAAATCACTTTTATACTGCGAGAGTGACAGCATTGCAACAGGTTACCCGAAGAGGTTGTGGAGTCGTCATCCTTGAAGATATTAAAAAATCACCTGATCCTGGTCCTGGGCAACCAGCTCTAGATGATCTTGCTTGAGCAGAAGAGTCGGGTCAGGTAACCTTCACAGGTCCCTGCCAACTTCAACCATTCTGTGATTCTGTAATTACTGTCTACAATTAGAGTAAGTGCTCTCTACAGTTAGAGTAAGTTACTGTAAATTAATACAGTACTCAGAAAGAGGTTTGGCTAACACATAACCTTAAGCTCAGGCACTGCATCAACATGAAATATTTTTGGTTTATCTACTGTATAGAGGGTGATCAAAATAAAAATCGTCACTCTCAAGCGATAGAAGATCAGCCTTTTGGCGTTCTTTTCACTGTTCATATTATTCTGTACTGCGCCATCAAAACCAGGTGCATTTTGCATCTGTTCCTGGAAGTTGACTTGAACAAAAATAAAAATTCAATAGATTTATCAAAAGAAAAGAGCATTGTTATTTCTCTGAAATCTGCTCAAATCTTTCTCTGTCCATGCATAACCATAAATCTACCTGGTGTATTGACAGCCAAATGTTTTCTGACCTGTGCCAAACATAGTTAAATAAATTTTAATTCCTTTGATGCACTACTTTACCAAAACTGAAGCCAGATGTTTCACAGGTGACCTGACAGAATACCATTACTTCCCAATTACCATAAATAAAAGGAAAGCTGTCACAAAGAGTGTGCAAAGATATATCATTCTAACATTCCTGAAGATTTAACCCTTCCTGACCATTCAAAAATGGAACATCTGAAAGATGTTCCTGGACTTAGTAATTAGGTGCAAGGATCTTGACATTATCACTTCTCACTTTTCTCCATATTTAGATGCTTTGAAATTAGGTGTTTGGGGGGATTTCAGTCATTTCAGAAGCTACAGCTGTCATCTACAAACAGGCAAATAGACCTGCAGCAGAACTTCAGAGCTATGCAGAAAGGACAATTCTGCCTCCTATTAGGCTCAATGAGAAGATAAATAGGTAGACTAGTATGTCCCTTGATACATTAACAATAATCCAGCAGTCTTCTCTAGTACAGGTTTTTTCCAAGTCAGTGAGTTAGTGAATATAACTAAAGCTCTAAGAGTTTGCACTTTGTGTTCCTCTCTGCAACATAAGGTAGGATCTACAAGTATTTTTCCAAATGATAGTTTTAGCTTCAGGCATGGGTCCATTCATGTAACTGCACTGTGCTTATGACATATACAGTGCTGGTAGCATAGGTGATCTCAATAGTGGCAGGATAATACATAAAAATAAGGATAACACCACTAGAAATGTTATATATTTTGGGAAAAATAACTCTTACTTTAGGATGGTGAACAAAAGAAATATTTTCCAGAGTCCGCTAACTTCATGGGTTCATTCTGACTATCATGGACTTTTAACTAGACTCAGTGTATTCAAAATATTGAAGGAACATCAGATCTTAAAAGTGGTTTAGAGTGGTTACACTGAAACAAATAGATGCAAAGACAGACTCTTTGAAGGATGAGTTTGTATAAATATTCACAGAGTGAAGACACAGGTAATAAGACATGGGTAAAAATGCAGTTTTTTATCACTCTGGCAGTTCCGTTTAAGCAGTAAAGAAGACGGTTAAGAAAATTTCCAACCAGTATCTGTGGTTAGTGTTTGAGATCCAGATGATAATATTTGCTAACTAGTGTAGCACCAGTTGGTGAAAAGTCACCTGTTAATTCAGTTAATGCCAGCTGCAATGCCATCTGCAATGGATTTTTCAGCTTAGATTCCCAAGGGAAGCAGGTTCATAATAGCCACTTCAGGTGCGTGTGCCCAATATACAGCTCCACCAAGGAAAAGAAAAAATTCCTTCCTTACTCTGAAGCACCAAAATCCACTAGGCCGAGGAAGTGCCCTCCGCATCTATACTTTTCCCAAGCAAGGCCTCTGGTTAGATGGTGGTACTGGGGAGAAAGGAGTGATATCATCATTACCTCTTCTGACCGGGAATGATTTGTCCGGCCTTTCATTTCTGTATTAGTAAAAAGAGCACAGTAGAGAGGGGAAGGGAGGTATTCAGAATCACATCAGTCCTCAGCTTTTCTTATCATTTCCGGCAAATGCCCATTTACTGTGCTTTCTTTTGGTGTTTCTTTTTCTGAAGCGCTTTCTATCCCTGCAGTTTTTAGAATACCTGGGTGACTAAAAGCAATGGATTGGCCAATATTATATAGATATCTAGAAGTTAGGAATAGCTTTGGTGACTTCAGCCCTGTATTTCACTGTGGCTATCCCTTATTAATGCTTACTCTGACTGCTGGATAGATCTGTTCTTTCATGAATTACATACTCATTTCCTACACTTTCAGTTAGCTTTTAATAAGCAGCTAAGAATAACTGAGGTTTCAGCAAGATGATACAATAAAGCTATACCATGGAAAAGGTCTGACCCTCAGCATCCTCCTTCTGAATCATAATGTGAGCAGGCACAAAGTGCCATTCCACTCTGCACCCCACAAGCACACAGGTGTGTGCATGAACACAGACACAACTATCTTTGAAAAAAAGCACCTCTATGACTCTGAAATCCCAGTATCCACTCCCCTCATAATCTGTGAAAAAGCCATTTGAAGCAAATAATTTAGCCACATGGAAAGGATTCTGCCTGCCTCCCATTAAGACCCATTAGGCACAAAAGACAACTCACAGCCAGAAATGCTCTGTGACTAGGTTTATCAGGTATAATTCATGAAACAGGATATTCCTGTATGGCTTGTTAGCAGTGAAGCAGCAAGAATAGTCCAGGATCACTTGCACCTGTCTGGATTTAAAACAAAACAGACGGAACAGCAACAACAACCACCACCTTCCTTCTCAGCCTGAATACTTCACAGACCTCTGCAGCTTTGTAGTCACCAGAGGGGGACAAAGACTCATAATGCTGAGAACTTGATTATGCCTTTATTTGCCTCAGTCCACAAACTCTTCACTTCTCTGTCTTCTCAGATGCTGGCTCACATTTGTACTCAAAACATTCTATCGCTCTTTTCTTTTATGATTTGGTATACCCTTCTTTTAACTGCTGTAACTTATAGAGATGTATAGTAGATTTCAGAATTTCTAAAGCCAACAAAATTAAATACTCATGAAGGGATGAGATATTGAAGTTTCCTCACGTTCCTCCTACTAACACCACATAACATTCCTTCTGGTTTTGTTTTTCTAGATGGAAAAATTGCTATCCAAGTGGTGTTACAACTCACACATGGCTTCCTGCTGCAGCCACTGACATTTCATGAAAAATTCAGATGTTGCCAAAGAAAGATTTCCCTAAGCTTTACTGAACTTTCCTGGTACAGTCTTTCTTTGCCTGACCTTTGTTTTACAGTGCTGAATTATTACGTTGGTCTTCTTTCCTTATTCGGCGTTTCTGTGCAGAAGATATTATGTCTGAAACATGTTGAGCAACTGAGGCCATTGGGATGTACACTGTGGATCTGAAGAAAAGAGTGTACGATAATCCATTAGTATCTTCTTGTGGAGTTACAAGAAGGAGAAACTATTATTGGAAAACTCTATTGATCCCAAAAGTCAAGAAAAACATTCTTCTCCTCATGCAGAAAAATATGAAGTGTACATATTAATTTACGTCTTGCAATTTTATGATCCCTGTGAATATAGATTTGATGGAAACAGAGCTGCACCCTTCAGGAGTGTGCTGTTGCTACTTCTTTTTTTCCTTCTTTTATTTTCCCCCTCCTGCCTCCTTCTTCAATGTACAGGGTTCAGCTTCCCTCCGATCATCATGCCCTCTTCTTTGAAATAATGAACCATACAGACAGGACATATGCTGATCTTCTAGAAGACACTGGAGGTGGCCATGTCCAACCAAGTTTTCCTTTCCTTCATAAGTAGAAAAGGACAAACGCAAGAACCTGTAATTTCTCCTAGAAAAGATTTTTATCTGATTAAATAAAAACCTTGCTCACACACTTTTTTCTCTAGACTAAAGTTTATGATTATCTTTTTTTTTTGGAATCATTCTCTCACGTGAGGGTAAATCTGCCATATGTAGTTTTTCTCTTAGTGTGCACTTACCAGAGGGAAGAATGGTATCGTAATCATGCCACATGCTATCTTCAGACATACATCTCCCCTGCTGCATAGTCTGGTATTTAGTATACTGCATCATGAATCATTTGCTATCTCTTTTATTTGTATGCCATTACCTAAGATACATGTATTAAATTCTCAGTGTTTTTCAGACTCTCAAAGATGCAATTTCATGCCTGACAACTCCATAAAATATATTGGATATTTTCATTTCTCTTAAATTTAAACCAGAAACCTGGCTTCAGTGGATGTTTCAATTGGTTTTTTAAATCTCTCCAAGCTTGTGACATTTGTAACTGCTCAGATGTTAACCCAAACCATTCACCCATTCACCTTAGTAACAGCATACTTTTGGTTTTTATGTACTGGGCTGGACATCAAAGACATGTTTTTATTGCAGGGATTTTACTAGCCAAGTCTGGATTCGGAACAGATCCTGTTCAGCAACATCTGAATTGCGTAGAGAGCTCCTCTTTGGGATAAAAACAGGTGAACTGTGATCAACCAAGTCCCAAATTGAAATCTTCCCTCCGTCCTTGCTCATCTTCAGCTCCCTACTCAGATTTTGACTGAGATGGGATATTTTCTGGAAATAAATGCTTTTTTCTTAAAATGCTGTGCTTCTTAACATAGGAAGCCTCAGTCTTCCACAGTCTCTCCAATGGAGACTCTCAGGAGCTCTATAGCTATCTTATCCAAAAAGAATCTAGTTAATGATAGATGTATTGATTAACTTATTTTATTTTATGAGAGAAACAGATGTCTTTAACACGTTGTGTACATTGCCTGCCCTACCCTGTTCCTACTGATCTTCTGGAGGTTCATATATGTAGCACTGGCTTTCCCTGTACTTACTCAAACCATTACCTCCTCCTTCATTCCCTACAGAAAGAAACATCTGGCAAAATAATGGCTTCTCCCTTAGTTCAGTCAAACCCTCTTTCCCCTCAACCCACACTCCTAAGGTCTCTATACACATTTAAACGTTCATGCAACTACATGAGTAGGACAGAATAGATTGCCTAAGCTGCGTAGGCGTTACCACAAATACGTGCTTTAATACAATCAAGAGCTCTTGATGACCAGGAAGACGTGAGGAAGGAACTCAGAAAATCTTTTGGCAAAAGACGTCTAAACTACATGTTCAGAAACTTAAGCAGTGTTCACCATCATTTTCATTTGTCGAGCTCCATATAAGAACCCACTTCTGTCAAACAAGTCAGGACACCAGCTGTTTCAGTAGATCTTATCAACCAGTTTTTGTGGTGAATATTATTTCCATATTATTTCCAAGAGAAATAAATGGATGAGGATGCTGAACAACAGTTTAATAGTAATGATATCCTATATTTATATAGTGCCTACCATCCCAGAGCAATTTACAAATAATATCCATAAAAGAGTTACCCTGCCCACCCTTGAAACGCCTCCATCTCTCTGCTGGAGGCTGGGATCCAAGCATATAGCTGACAAAGAGCAGATCAGCAGGGGAAGGGAAATTTTGGCTGAAAATACATAGACTTGGGGAAACAAAATCTCTTATGGAAAAAAAAAAATAGCCCACAAAAAACCAGCACTGTGGAATCATTAAACTCCCCATAGAACAGAAGATTCTGGTCTTGTAAAAAATAGTTTGATAATATAGAAATCTTCTGGGGAGTTAATTACCTGCCAGTGAAAGATGAAATACCAAATTCTTCTAGGTTGTGAAAATATGTTGCCATGGAATATCCATAAGTCAAACTTAAGCCATGCCTTCCAGGTTAAAGTACAAATGAATATGTACTTCAGGAGGCTGGTCATTAATGTTCTTGAATCTGGTTTTACTCACAGGTACTGTCGATGCAGCATACACAATTGTGTGCCACACTCTCTTCCACTCTGACTGTAGCCAATTACCACGTATGACAACATGCTGCAGGGCCTGATCTGAAGTCTGCAATGGAAGCTCTCAAAGAAATACCTCCTGCAGCATTTAGGTCTATGGTTTGAAAGGAGAAACAAGAGCTATATGCCACTGCTCTGAGAGCTGTACTTCATCATTGTTTTAGTGTCTCAAGTCAGCTCTGGGTTGTTTTCAACACAGCAGTGATTTACCAAAGCATTGAGGGAATACTTTTTGTCACCTTCATGTTTCCCACCAGCAAACTGAAGGCAAAAAAGTACATTCTTGGTCCATTCAAAATTATGGGAAGTACAGACTTATAGTTTGGACATGCTATTCCTTCAGGAGTCAGGCAAATCACTTAGAAGTTGTGCTGTATACCTCCCTTCTGTGATGTCCCACTCTTAAGGGAAAGGGAGCACTCAAGATTCATAGATACTTGTGGTCAAAAGGAACAAAAAAGTCAGAGGGTCCACAATAGCTGGTTCACAATTTCAATTTATTAGTAAATTACGCACTTGGCATGCAAATTGGTATGTTAGTCCCTGACCTTCTAGTACCAGCATGCAACACTGGGGTTTAGATAGAAGGGTAGGGTGAAAGGAAGAGAGAAAAAGAGAGATGAATTAAAATGGGGGAGAGAGAGAGAAGGAAAGGAAGAAAGAGAGAAAGAGAGAGAAAGAGCGAAAGAGCGAAAGAGAGAAAGAGAGAAAGAGAAAAAGAGAGAAAGAGAGAGAGAAAGAGAGATCACCAACCCTGGCTCAAGTGTCATTCCAGCTGGGGGTGCCTGCATGCCTGGGCTTCATGGGCCAGCCTTTTTATAGATAAGTTTTCCCCACCCTAGAGCTAAGTTTCTTGCTTCCTATCCAAATTAGCTTTGTGCAGTCAGTTCTTCTAGACCTTTCTGGAAATGAGTCAGGGGTCTTTGGTGGTCTTGATTCCTGCTCCTACTGTCCATGTCTGCTTCTCAGTCTCATTCCTGTACTGTACAACACTGTATCGTGTTGTGCTCCAGGAACTGAAACAAGGACATTTTTCCCAGAAAAGTGCTGCCCTACCTCCATATAGCCCCCTTCTCCAGCCATATCCTGTTCTTTCTCACAGTGTGTTATTACCAACAATCTTTGGCTGTTATTCCCAACAATCCTTGGCTGGCTCCACAGCTATCTGGCTATCGGTGTTTGAGACATACACATTACCCCCTTATCTTCTGGGCTTCTACACCTTCTCAGTTTCTCACCTCTCAGATGAGTAGTTTAACCACTGTTTTATGTGATGCTATCTGGAAGGTTAAAACACTCATCTGAAGATGAAACAGAGTACTCAACCATCTGAAGCGCATTATAGTTTAATGAAAAATTGCAACAGTAAGTGCAACACAAGTAACAAGTGTCCAAATCCAAAACATTAAATTACAAAAGAACTTTAATTTTTTTCTTTTTTTTCAAATCTGACTCTTGTCCCTCCTTCACCCATTAGTAGTTTTCCCAATGCAAAAATTTCCCCCTAGCCATCAGTCTCTGGGAAAGCATTAAAGAAAGAGAGGTGATAAGGGAAGAATGATTTGAGAATAAAATGTTTGCAGCAGAGAGTGAAAATTAGCCGGTTTAGTGCTTCAGTATGTAAACTAGCTTGGGCTTTGCAGCAAATTCATTAGAGCAGGTTGACACAGTCCAAATGACAAGTGAGGGAACTCCTCATGGTGACATTTCTCATGGCTAGAACAGAGCAGCAGGTTAACCTGTTACTGAAGGATTACGTGTTCGTCAGTTACGTGCTGACATGTCTGAAAAACATTTGGCCCCTTTGTCTATGATTCACTTTAATTCTGCCAGCCCTTTTTAACCCTAAAATGCCTAGGGCTTCTGTCCTCTCCCAGCTTTGAGAAATACTATGACACTAAATTTCATTACAGAATTTACTGTGGGCTTTAGAACACCAGCCTACAAAGTAAACTTTCAGTTTGTAAAATAACTCACTTTCATCTCTTATTTTCAAATGCATTTGGAGAGGTTGTTTCTGAAAAAGACATGCCTATCATCATGAACTAATGGGGAATTCAGCCATTAGTATTTTGGGTTCTCAGACTAAAAAAAACCGAAAGAATACATAATTCTTTCTCATCTAAACTGATATTAAAATTTGGTGATTAGAGATCCCATTCCTCCTCAACCATGACATGAAGACAAAGGCAAGTAGGAAGGGGGTACTGTGTAGAGTATTTTGGCTAACTTTAAGTAACTACTAGTAGAGGTCCTTTTCTTTCTCTTTTCTTCTCTAGTTTAATTTATTGGCATACCTGTCTTTTATTTCCTGTTTTTTTCTGTTGTGCTGGGGTTTTTTTGGTTGGTTGTTTTGGGTTTTTTTTGGTGGGGTGGGTCGTAGACTTCTTTTTAGTGGTGAAATACAAGATAAAACATAACACCCATGCGTCAAATTATGAACTTTACCAAAAGTTAACTTCAAAAAAAGATTACTAAACAGACAAGGCTTGTGAAAACCACAAGCCACCAGTTCTTAGTTATGAGGACCTGCAACCTTCACAAATCTGTGTGATTTGCTGAAATGGAGTGAGGAAGACATCAGACCAGAACTCGGACTCATTAAGGAATTTCTCCATTACACAGGCTTTGTGATCAGGCATCTACAGTCCCTTTCTCATGTATCCTGAAAAACTTTCTTGCATTTTGCAGTTTTTAGAAACCTCTGCTCTATGCTCAGTGCGTTGAGATAGACTGTGCAAATCTGACCAGCAAGGTTGCCAGTCACCTTGCTCAGAACAGAACATTCGTTATCTAGTTTTGATTAACACTCTTGCAGAAGTTCTCCACTCTGGATATTGTTATCAGAAAAATTGAAGTAGTGGTACAAGACAGATAGCGGAAACACAGCTTGCTGTTGCTTTAGGGCTGTGAACAAGGTTGCCTGGCAAGTTCACTGTTGCTGGGTATGGGATGCTGCAAACAAAGTGGAAGTTCTGTTACTTTTGGGGTGCTGTTTCACTGGAAAACAGATTTTCTGATTTAATGTTGTAGAGAAAAGGCCAGAGGGATTATGTGTTGAAGAAGGTATTTTCTGAGTTATGCAAACACACAGAGCTGCTGCTATCTAACAGGGTGGTCACTTCAGTAGAGATAACAAACTTTATCTGAACTCAAGCACACTTCCTGATAAAGTGGGCTGTACAGCTGCTAGGTGATATTTACAATAGATGGATTTAATAAGAGAAAGGAAAAACTTTTTTTTTTGTGATTACTACTTGGGCTGGAAAGCTAAGAATGACTTCAAGCCGAAAGACTCCTAGCTTCCCAGTATATTTAACTCAAACCATGAATGTCCACTAATATTTCTCTCTGATATTATCTCCAGATTCCCAGTATAATAGTTCATCAATTCAGTTAAAACACACGCACATTCTGATTTCAATCTTGTATTTGTTAGAGCATTGACCAGCTTGTCTGAGTTTTTTTTAAGGGCAAAAATCAAATTATTTTCCACAATGCTTATGCTCATTACACTCAGTAAGACTCTTTTCTAAGGATCCTGAGATACATCTGTTTCAAGATATTCTCTCCTAATATTCCTGCATCAAGAACACCTGCTCTTGTCATACCTACCCTTAGCGAAGGCTCCCTTCCTTTTTTGTTGACAGGGAGAGGTATTGTAAACTATGACTGTATGAATTTAATGTTAAGACTCATATTTACAGCTGTCTGCATTCTCAAACCTCCTTCATTCAATCTATGCAATGGAAATTACATCCTCCACAGTGATGGAATGTAAGCAAAATCAGTAAGTTATCTATTGCTCCTGAGCAATTTCCGTGTATTAAATGACATCGAATCTGATCAATGAAAGGCAAGAGTCCTTCATTGGTTGCTACAGACCTCTAGTAAATGTCTGGATAGGAAATAAAATATAAAAAGCAAAGTATGAAAAAAAACTCCCACAAAACACACCTGAGGCTGTGGAGACATTTATTTTCCCTCATTCAGTATATGATCATACTTTTCAAATATTTACATCTGGAAGCTGAAAGTGAAATAAGACAAAAAATTAGGTTAAATCGGTAAACAGGAACCCTTAGTGATACTCAGAATTACTGGGGCTGAAAGGTGATGCCAAAGAGATTAAAATCTCTTTTTTATGGTTACTGTTTTTCGGTGCCCAGTGTTTTTCTTTATCTATTTGCATTTAGGTAAATTCGTCATTATTTTCATTATGGTACCACTATCTACTGTGCCTTTTTTGTACTTCTGCTTTAGGCAGCTGTGACTTGCTGCCATCAGAAACTGTTCTACTTTTGCTACGAACTTGAAGGATCTGGTAAGACCTGGGCTTCCTCTCTTTCTCCTGCCTGCCATCTTCAAGGAATAGAAGACTCACCTTCTTTTCTGGTCCTTTCTTTCTACTCCCTGACGTCCACTGGCAGGTTGACCTCCAAGTAAGTAAAAAGGCAGAGGGAGTTGTTTGCACATTAGTCCTGTATCTCTTATTCTTCCTCCCAGAAAGAGTTCTCCAGTAAGCAGTACATGGTTCTGCTAATGAGCTTTAATTCATCAATAAGTTGTAGCCTCTGGCATTTTAAGGAAATTTCACTGGATTCCTGCAGTACTGATGCCAGCTATGGATGGAATTTATAAACTTGTATGGTAAGTGCTAAAAGTGAATTTTTGAGGTGGCACTGAACTGCCTTTTTACACACAAAACACATAGTTCTTTAATTTATTTTTACATTTTCTTGTTTTTTAATTTTTTTTTCCTTCTACATACTCTATGCCTTTGCAAAACCTACTGCCACAACTTTTTCTCTCCTGGTCCCAAATTATTCCAGGTCTTCTCCATTTCTTCACAGAATATCAGTTTTCTGTATTATGCTTGCTTTTCCCCCTCAAAACTCTGCACTACATTAGCTGTGTGAATTCCCTAGAGAATTATCTAGTCTTTTCCCACCCCTCACCCCTTGGACATGTCTAAATATTTTGGGGTTTTTTCATGACTGGTCCTGATCATGACTGCATACCAGGGGGTTCATTTTTACTTTTGATTTCTGGGGCTATCCAAAGGGTAATTCAAAATCTAGTTTGCACCTCAACTTTAGAAATATACATCTCCATCTTATATTTCCTATGAATCAGCTATACATAGGCCAATGTTTATGCTAAGTCTTTCAATTTTGTAATATGTTGGTAGGAAGAAAATAAACACAGAGAAGCTATCTTAAAGTGATCTGCAGCAATTCATCAAAGTGCCGTTTTCTTGAAGACCTTAGTAATGAAAATCATAAACAGCTTCTGTGCACTAAACAACACCAAATGCTTGCCCTGAAGCTCTAAGGAATCATGGAAACAGTTCTTCAGTGCATTTCCCAGTATTGATCCATAAGAATTTTCATGCTTTCAATTTTGCATAATTCTCAGGTCAAAATGAACTCAGAGTATGCAATGTGAAACTCAGCCAAGGATTCTGTTTCCCATAATTTCAGCTCAAAACCATATATCAGAATGCCCTCTCTCAAAGCAGTTTTCATAAAAGGCATGCAAGCATTGACCAACCCCATGCTGGATTCCGAGTTCGTAATATGGTTTTGGTTTCATTGTAAACATTTTGCATAACTTTGGTTTTCTATATTAAAACAGTTTATGCGGTCTTCAGAGGGGTCTAAAGGAAGAAAAAGCAAAATGAACTACCCTATCAAAACGTTCATAACTTCTTTCATAATCTTTGGACCCTGAAGTCACACTGGCTCCACAGCTCAGCTCAGATATTAATAATTTTTGAGAAATCTGCAGATGAACTTTTCGGTTTTGCAGCAGATATTGCATATCTCTTTCAGAAAAAAATATTTTCCAGCACAATTCACATAATTAACTACCTCGCAAGCAGTTCTGCATTGTCCTTTCACTGCAGCATGGAGCCTTTAGCTGTCAGAGTATTCATGCAGAAAACATCCAGAGGAAGGCTACCTTCCTAGTGGGTTAGGGACCTCTTGAAAGAAATCCTGATGCAAAGACCATATGGATGTAGAAAGAGCACCATCACTCTGAGTTCAGAGATTTATACCTGAGAGGTCATTTGAGAGGCTATGCCTTTCCTACACTTTTAGCTAAGCTGCTTAACAGCTTGCAGCTGTACCTACAAGTGTCCTACAGAGCTGGGAGCTTCCTAAACTACCTTGGCTGTATCTGCTCTTTGCAAAACTTAAAAGTCTAAACAACACAGTAAACCAAACCATTGTCTTGGATGCACAACAGAAGCATTCAAATTATCAGTTAAGTGGCTGTTCTCAGCTACATTCAATAGCAGTTATATGTTTCTGAGAGCAAGCCGAAGAGGTTTGCTTGACCTTCTCTTCGCATAAACTGACATATTTCAGTTTGAAGTGAAAAGAATGAAGAATAAGGTCTCAGATAAAATTATGACTAGCCTTGAGAGTCTGTTTAAGGAACTACTATATAAATTACTATATATCAGTAATTAGATATAACCTTCCATGAAATGATACTGTTTCACTGTGATATATTTGCAGGATTATCAAAGTGAGGTTCAGATCAGGACTTAAATATATGTTGTTCTGTAGATACATTTGCTACTTTCATTTCTGAAAAAGGGTGAATATAAGTACAGATCAGTATGAAACCCATGAACAATTACAGCTTATGAATTTTGTGTTGCTATATCTAAGGCTCTAACTATATTCAAGAAAATTAGTACTAGTATTTGAAGAGAGAAGGAGTTAGAGCATGTTGATACAGGAGGACCAGGGAGAACTTGTGATGCCACAGGTGACATTTTCAAAGACAGTCCTCACCCTTTCACTGGGTACTTGTGAAGCCTTGAATGCATTCAGAAGCCACTGGTCTCAAGAAGCATGACTTTAGCAATCCTTAAGCTAGGGGCTGACTCACAGTGGCTAGGTGGACAGTATCTAATTCTCTATCCTATGCTGTCTTGCTGTGTAAGTGTGTCACATTTTTCAGCTGGGCTTTGCTGCAATTCTTCCTTCTGCAGAACATACATTAAGCTCTTCAGTGGAAAAGGGACCTCGTGAAACTGACTGAAATTTGTCACAATGTTTAGCTATTGATAACTGGTGTCAGAAGAGTGTGAAGTGATGGTAGATATGCCTCTTAGCTCTTGAAAGCTGGAGAGGTGTTTGGGGCTTGATGTCTCCAGCTACCTAGTCACTCTTCGGTATTTATTCAAGACAGAGTTATTGACTTAAAAATTTAAAACAAATTTTAGACGAGGAAGTTAGACTAAAGCAAATTAAAAAATGCATTTAAAATTCCCAGAATGAAGTTATTAAGGAGAAAAAAATGGTTGAGAAGGAAGTCTTTTCTCCCAGCTGTGCTTTCTCATGTCAGGTGGATTCACACTCTGGTTTGACTTTAAATGATCGTAAAACATCTTCAGCATAAACAGTGTATTTAACAAAGATAGAAGTGGCCTCATTAGATGTGCAGTAGTTTCTCACACCTCATCTGCTTTCAGAGAATGACTGGTAACTCTTCCCAATGGATGTGCTGCAGACACATTCCAACTCTCTGATGTCAGTAGCAGCTGCACCAAGAGCTTTGCTGGTGTGCAGCATGGCTAATTTGCCAGAGCTTGTCAGATAAGAAAATAAACTTATTTCAGCAACTGTGAGTTATTCCATCTAAAGAAAATCCTCTTGGGCTCTGGTGTTAGGATTCTGTGAAAATCTTGTTTCATTATTCTCTTTCCAAAAGTTAGGCTGACTTTGATTTAGATTTTTTGAGGCACTTACAGCAAGCCTATGTAACGGAAGAGAATTTAGCCTGCAAGATTTAGTTCATTTCATCAAATTTTTCTCCAAGAAATTACTCCTTCAGTGGCTTGCACAAAAATTGCAGACCAAGCTATGTTCTGTTCTCAGACCAGCTTTACACAAACATACATACTAAACATTTTTAGACTTTTCACTATCCATTTATGTAGCCACAGTACTTTCCCACATAAAAGTACAGTAAATTTTAATACTTCCTATGAGACTCCCTGAGATCTTCAAAGTCTTTTTTGATGAAGACATCCTTTCCTGTTGGTTGTTCTGAGCTTCCTCCAGACACCATCTTCTCTTTCACTGAAATCAGAATGAGTCTTCTTGAGACTTTCATAAAATCATAGAATGGTTTCGGTTGGAAGAGAACTTAAAAATCTAGTTCCAAACCCCCTGCCATGGGCAGGAAACCTTCCACTAGAGCAGGTTATTCAGAGCCCCATCCAGCCTGGTCTTCAACACCTCCAGGGATATGGCATCCACAACAACTTCTCTGGGAAAACTGCCAGTACTTCATCACTCTCACAGTAAAAAATGTCTTCCTAATGTCTTACCTAAACTACTCTCCTTCAGCTTAAGCCCACTGCCCCTTGTCTTATCACTACACATCCTTGCAAAAAGTCCCTCTCCAGCCTTCTTGTGCCTCTCTTTAGGACTGGCAGGCTGCTATAAGGTCTTCCCAGAGCCTTCTCTTCTCCAGGCTGAACTCCTGCTCTCTCAGACTGTCTTCCTAGAAGAGGTGTTCCAGCCCTGCGATCAACGAACCCTCCTCTGGACTCATTCCTGCAGGTCAATGTCTTTCTTGGGTTTCTGGGGGCCCCAGAGCTGGACAGAGTACTCTAGGTGGAATCTCACAAGAGCGAAGTAGAGCAGGAATTTCTTTCAATTATTATCTAATTAAGCATCAGTTAGCTTGGCCTAAACTGATGATTGACTCCCTGACATCCATCTCCCTCTTTCTGAGGGACTTGTGAATAGTCATCTATCCTCTGCCTTTGTGTATTGTTCCCAAATACTTCTATGTTAGCTCCTAGTCAAAACTGCTTAGTCTTGAGGGATCAGACTCACCACAGTCCTTATCTGAAGCTCAAAAACTTTCCTTCAGAAGTGTGACAACAAACCTCTGCCGTCCATCCAAACTGAGTTGCTAGAGGCCTCATATGTAAATTCCATGGCAGTAAATGCTGGAAAGATTCCCTGAGCTGCATAAATGTTAACAATGGATTTTTAATACAAGAGAGGAATGTTTTGTTCTATTGCGTCAGAAAATATCAGGTGACAAATATGGCAAAGGCCATCTATTTTTACATAAAAAATGGGTGTAGAATTCTGTTTAAAGGAGTAATTCTGGGACCTGATATAGTGTGGCATGCATTCTTTCATATCCAGAAAGATGTGTCCACTGCCAGTGGCCAGAAAGGCTGGTGTCAAGGAGACAAGTAATATACATAAAACAGAAAGTATAGAGAACAATGGCAGAGAAATGTTAAACACATACAAGCCTGCACGAAGCAGTGCCTTCTTAAAACCTCAGTCATGAAGCCCCAGAAATTTGGCCAGAAATGCTGGTGTTACCTCACTTCCTTCATGATGAAATCAACATAATCACAGCTTGTCATTATTATTTTGCAGAAAAAAAATCTTTGGAAAGAAGCAAAGAGAGGAGAGGAGAAGAGAGGACAGGACAGGACAGGACAGGACAGGAGAGGACAGGAGAGGATTACATTTTTTTTAATTTTCCCATTAAATGCATTGAGTACATTTTGTTTAGACTTTTTTTTTCTTTTTTTTATCTCCATCACTTCTGTTTTTTTAAAATTTACAGTGTATCAAAATATGTAGTAGAGATGTTTCAAAGAGAAAGCAGAACAAAAGAACACAATTTAAAATAATAGTAACACAATTGTTCCTGTTATACTTGGTATTTAACAAGCTAAGTTTAAAAGGTGAGAGAACAAAAAAACCTTTCATAACCTGAGATAAAATGTAATTACAACAGGATCAACTTTCAATATTTTAGTCAATTCTAATACCAGTATAGTAAATCCAAGATAAAAACAACTTGAACTCACAGGGTTCAACCTGCAGATCCTACATGCCTAATCCATACTTTTATCAGGAGTTCAAGTTCTTCAGCGTGTATGTTCCAGCAGGTTAAATGCTTATCTGATGCATTGCTAGCCTTCAATAAACGTGTTATCTAAGCAAAAAGATCCAAGAGTACCTTGGTATGGAAGCTGTCATGCAGTTTGTGACTTACAGACCATAGTATATCTCATTTTACTTTTGAAAAAGGATACAGAGAGGAGAAGCAATGAGTCTGCTGGGACTGGTTCTAGCCCATTTGAACTCAAATTAGCAGAAAAGCCTCTGTGTGATGAATGTTTCCTTTGCTGTGATTGCTTCCCTATGCCTGTTTGGGTGTGCAGTCTCAGGGCAGAGGAAAGGGTTTATCTCAGACACTTCATTGTTAGCAGGGTTCAGACAAAGAATGGAGTGCTTGTACCACGAACATCCTTCAGCCCTGAGACTTGAAATTCTCGTGTCTCGCTCACATTGGAGAGTTGGAAATGTCATAAAGAGAAGGAGAGAGGTCCTGGTGTAGGGAAGGTATTCGAGGAGTGGCTCCCCTTCCCGGGAGTGGCTGACCTGAATTTGTAAGATGCTGAGCCCTAGGCTTTTTGAGTCTGAAAATTAATTTCTTGTACCTGGAACCCACATAAGACCAGCCTACCACAGCAGGAGCTGACTTGTCTCTTTCTTTTACTACTGGATTTCTCTTTGGAAAAAGGTCTCACCAGCTACTACTGGAGAGACCATAGAGAGTGGTTAGGAAACCATAATGCCCAAATACAATGAATATAAAAGAGCTCCAAATTTACCCTGCTGTAAGGCTCAGCTAGGACAGTCCCTCTCTATCTGAAGTTGAACAAACACTTGCACAGCAGCCCAGCTTTGCGAAACAAGATCCTTAGGACACAAGGATCACTGAAAGCTGACATTTTATTTCAGCTGTTACTTCTTTTCTGCTTTCTGTCACTCCAGTAGTCCATGCTGGCCAGACTTAAAATAAACCTTTTTGTCTCTGGAAAAATTAATGACATTCCCGTGGAAAGCAGGTTAGTTGAAAAAGCACTATCAAGTCCAAAAAATAAACAGGAAAGTATTATTAAGAGAAAAATAATCTTTAAGAGAAACTGATTTAATGGTTAACAGCTCTACTTTACCACAAACAGAATTCCTCCAGTGATATATGGAAACCCTCTGGGACTCTCAATTTTTACTAGATAATCCCTCCTGAATGGTAAAATACTGCTATATTCCCTGCACATCACCTTTTGAACTATACAGGCATTTTACTATTTGACCTGAAGAATAACTCTGGCCCAGATTATCTGAGGTGCATTGCTGCCTGGCTTCCAACAATAAAATAAATTTTTTGCTGTTTTGTGGCAGCTTTTTGAAATTTTTTGCTCTAAGTCTGTCCTGGAGGCCTTACTAAACAAAACAAACAAAAAAAAATCCAACCAAACAAAAAAACCACCAAAATAATCCAAACAAACTAACAAAACCCCAAACCAAACCAACAACTTCCCCCCTCTCAAGAAAACCTCAACAACAGAGAGAAAAAAACCCTGAGAATCAATCTCTGCAGACCATACATATTCTGTTACTCCTAATTCTGATGTTGCCCATTGTATTGTGCATTTGTTTGATAATATAATTACCATTTTTTCACAGTGCATTAAGTGCACAAGAATCAAAAGAAAACACAGACATTTTAAGCAACATTAGTTTTTTATTGACTATAGAAGGTCCTTTATAGTCAAGGAAAGAACTTATTTTCTCCTAAACCCATCTTTTAGAGGTAAGACTCATACAATGGGCAGACTAAAACTGCAGCCATGAAAGAACTTTACTGCTTGGTATTTCTCAGCATAGCTCTCCAAGTTTTTCTCAATAGAAGTGAAAAGCAGTAAAGCTTCACTTTTAAGTGACTTGAATCAGCATTGAATTAGGTGCAGGATAAGAGCTGTGAATTGGTTGTCAATGCTTATGAAAAGCAACTATACTGTTAAAAGAGGTGCATCAAGTTCCTGGAACCTGTCAGGGAGAGAAAAAAATGTTCTATTTGCTCCACTTCTAGAAGGGTGGGAATAAAATACTGACGATTTCCTTTAATTAGTTAAAGTCAGAGAGCAAAATCAGGGCAGATGGCCTCTCCTGTGCAGAGCTCCAGTCAGCATTTGCAGAGCTGTAGTGATTTGCACTACTAGCTCAACCATGGGGACAAACTGGTCTAGCAGGAGAGATCACCTGCCTCAATGACTTTGAGGAAGAAAAGACAGTAAGACATAGAATGAAAAATAATTCCAGTATTCTGTATTTTTTTCCATTCATAATTCAGGTATACAAGAATTCTGCACTACTAATCAAATCTGCATCGAGTTTTTAGAAACCTCAATAACAGAAAGCTACCACCAAACTTCTTTACTTCCTTTCTTTACTTCTTTACTACTTTCTTTACTTCTTTACTACTTTCTTTACTTCTTTACTTGTTTTCCGCTCTTCAAAATACATCCTTCTGGATCTATGCAAATACATCCTAACTACATGATGACACCATGGCACATGGTGGGTTTATGTACAACCCAGCAAGCCACGGCTGAACAGGACTGGCCAGGCAGTGGGAGAGTACAGGGTTGGTCAGGACTATTGAGTCACACAGCACACATTTTTCTGTAACCTGTTGTTTCCACCTGGTTTTTATCTTGCAGATGATAAACAACATATAACATGAAAAATGTAGGCTGGATGGTGCTGCTACCAAGTCTTTGTCACATTCAGATTTCTGGAATTCACATCTTCACATGTAGACCACCTTCTCAATTGCCATCAAACCACTTCTTGTAACCCTTGCAATCGTGCTTCCTGTTTGTTTGGTTTTTTTTTCTCCTGAACTCCCTGGAGGAATAGATTGCCACTACACAGAAAAGTGAAGAAGTAAGCAGGAGAATGTCAAAGCTGTCTTGTATGCGGTGAACAAGTGCATGCAGTCAGGATGTGACTTGAAGAGATTTCATAACTTATACTTTTTCCTGATGGTTGGAGATGGGTAAGTCACACTGATGCCTGAGCGGTGGCTGACATGGAAAATAAAGGATGTTCCTAATGGCCAAGTCAGCAAAATCAGCTGCTCTCTGCATAAGTACCCTTTAAAGTACCATCAAATATTGCCAAAGAACTCAAGGAATGAATTGTGACTGATTTGGTCTGACGCTCACTCTTCGAGACTGATCTAAAACTGAGGCATTTAGCCTACAAGCCTGATACTAGAGAGGAGTAAAGGATGCTGTTTAATTTGTCTCTAATCTCATGCAGCAAAGGACAGAGATACAGAAGAGCTCACTGCTTGTTTAGAATAGCTCTTGCCTGCATGCATGCTTATAGGGACAAGAAAACCCTGTCAGACTCAATGACAGCTAATTTTATCCTGCCTGTGAAAGGATTTGAGAGTTTCAGAAGAGGAAGGGAGGATACAAAGGGAAGGCATTTTTCTCAATTTAATGATGAGTCAAGTGTCCTTCACCACAGTGCCTGCATAGCACCAAGCCAGTTCTGGCAGAGGACATTGGTCCTCAGGAGGGACATAATCATTTCACAGACCACAATTTAAAATGTTTCTATTAGGACATGGACAGCTCCTGAGCCCTGGCTGCTGTTTTGTGGCTTACAGATTTATGTGTATGTGCATGCCTGCATGCCTGCCCGCCCATCCACGCTTCTACCGAGCTGCTAACCTGTCAAAGAGAATATCACCTGACAGCTAATCCTCCTGGACAATTTCCTTCCAATTCTGCCACATACCTCTTGCCTGTTTTGGGGTGCTACTTCTTTCTCAGAAGGTGATGCAGGCTGTGATCAATGCTATTTTCTTCATAACCCAGCAGCCCTCATCGCATACATTTTCTTTGGATTTTTTGGTCCACTTAGTGATGTACTGGTCAAAACAAGGACAATGTCTTAGAAAGAAATTCAGGATGCAGTTTAGCATTTCAACTAGATACAGAAAGTCATGTCTGTTACTGACAGACATAGGTGAGCAAATTCTTCCTGTCTGAAGGGAGTCTCAGTAGAAACTCATGGGACAAATTGAAGCTAACTACCAAGGCATGAAAATATGGATTTACAACAATGAAAAGGAAGTGTGTTCGACTGTGTATACCAGTGATATCTGAAGGAATCTTTAAAGTGTAAAGCCCTAGTAGGCATACACTGTGACTTGGACAAATCATGCGAAACACTATTCAATATTTTTTGAAAAGAAAAAACAGGTTGTGAAATAGTTGCTTCTTTCTAACAGAGAACTGATGTACTTAGTCAAAACAAATTGCTTTTTCAGAAATACAGGGCAAAATTACTTTATGATCCAAGTCATGTAATTCTGATACAGACTTGAATCTTCAACTGGCTAGAGCATTCAGATCAGTAGTATTTGTTATGGAGATATGAACATATACAAGAACTCTGTCAACTTGTACCTTAAAATATTGATATCACTTATGTGACAAAGACTTGATGTATCACTTTTGACAGAGCTTAAATATTTCATTTGATTTGGCATATCAGATTCCAGAAAACTCAGGCAGGAAGTTCCTTATATGACCTATTTTCCAATCATCACAAACTCGCATTTACGATGAGCTATTTCCCTTTTTTTCAGGTTAGGACTAGTGACTGGGCAGGTTGTGATTTAAAAAAGTCAAAGTATTATTCCACATTACTGAATCCATTGAATTCTTTAATGTAAGCTAAGCAACTACATCACAAAGAGAAGACTTTCGGTTAGAAGTTCAAAGTACATACAGGGATTTAAAATGTCTATACACCCTGTCAAATGCTAAATCAAATGGAATAACCTTATGTATACATACTTTACAACTCTCAACAGCTTTCTGATCTCTTTCAGGATAAAGACATAAAGCAAACAAAAGTTTCTTTCTCATCAGTGACACCATCTAGTTTGAAGAGTTTCAACTCTGAATTCTTTTAAACACCTGTCTCCTTCCCCCTGTAGTTATTTATACCAGGAAGGTAAAAAATCTCCTTGCTGAAAAGTTCTGAGCAAACAACAAAATATTAGAGGACTGCAAAATATATTAAAACCTTACAGGAGTAAGAAATTTGATAAAAAGTATGTTTGTGTTTCTTTCTATGTTCTTTGATGTATATATACATAAAAGAGTTTATCAATATTTATAATCTATTTATTTATATTCTTTATGCAGCACCTCTATATAAAGAAAATGACCACATTTGCCTTCTGGATAATGAAGAGTTATCATTAGAATTTACTCTGTAAAGTCAACCCATCACTCAGTTCTCTCAACCTAACATTTATTTATAATCCAGATCTACTTCTTGTACCATATTATAAACTAAATGCTCATGGACTGATGTTCTGTTTCATTTGTGTTCAGCTCAGGTACAGAATGGCTTTCAACACATGGGAGGATGAAGCCACTACTAGCAGTCAGTACCAGTAACCATGATTTTGTTAACCACCATGGAAGGAACAGCTCACACAGATAAGTCCATGCATGGGTTAAGGGCAGGCCACCAAAAAGCTTTCTCCACTGAAGTGGGATGTTTTAATTATTGCACACTGCACTCTTGGGGCATCCTTCCCTCAGGCACAGTTGCTTTCTTGCCCTGCTACTGCAGAGGAGCAACGCAGGGAACTCTCTCAGTCAAGTGAGGGTTCACCTGCTTATCCCTGTTTTGGTGGCCCTACTATCTCCCTGTGTGCTTGTGTCATTGTATGGAATCTCGGGAACACTACAGTGTGTGCTGAAATCTGCTGTTATAAGATATTGGTACCCATGCTGGCATGATCTGCAGGGCTTCAAGCTTGCAGAAGAGCTCAAGAGAGTACAGAACATCCCTAGATTACCTCTCCTTACCTCAGCCACAGGATGACCTTAAGACTGTAAAATGTTATTAACTTATTACCTGTATTAGCTTAAGCAGTCTGTATTTACTTAACGGATATTTAGAATATATATTTTCCTGTCCCCAGTGTTTTCTTTTCAGAGTTTTAAGAGTTTCAGAGTTTCTTTTCTGAGTTTTAAGACTATGAGTCTAAAGAATATATAAATATGACACTCAGCCTGGACTAAAGAATTATGACTAGTAATTTTATAATATCCTACATCAAATTTTTAATTAATTTGGAGTTTTAATTAGTTTGGAGTATTGGTGTGTCACACCAATATTTGGTTGTACAGTTCATGAAAGCTGGAATCTTTCCTACTCTGCTGGAGGTTTTGCTCTTTCAAAGACCTTTTCCACTCATATATCTCCTGTGTTAAAATGAAAATGGCTTAAACATAGTCAAAGCACAGAACGTGCCATGATAGGAAAAAAAAAAATGCTTCAATCAGCATGAAGCAGCAATTCTGCAAAACTGAAATGAAAGATTTCAACAGCTACATCTTGTTACCACATATCAGCATCATGCAATACTACCTCTGTTGACATGTCTTTTTAAGTAGTAAATAAATAATATTGGCTGGGAAAATCCACGAGATTCCAAATTAATAGCAAAATTTTTAAAAATATTGAAACAATTTTTCTGGTTTAGATAATGGTCCTTTGGGATTTTCAGTGATGTTAATTGAACTTCATGACAAAGATATTCCAATAAAACAGATTTTCTCTCAGATCAAAAAACCTTAATACTATTTTACTGTTTAATATAAACTTTACTCCAAGAGGAGAATTAAACAGTATACAATTGAAAATGCCTTATGCAGCACAGCCGTAATTTGTTACTTTCAGCTTTGTTCATCTTGCAATTATCAAATATCTTTACCCAGGGCAGCTTTAACGCTGCCTATCTATATTAATTTGATAAATTTTGGTAATGCAAGTGCTCACTTCAAGTTTTTTAAAAGTAAATTTACGGAAAAATCAAAACACTGCTTTTTCTCAAATACAAAAAGCATAACTTTTTTCCCAAAGTGTTCAAAGGGACTTCTTTTAATGAATTTTTGCTCTGTTTTTTCTCTGTCTTTTTTGCTTTAGTGAGCATTGTTCCACTGGTTTATGAATCTTTTCGTATAAACTTAGCCACAGATGTATTTGATTTACCAGGAAAAAAGTTAATTTTTTCGTACTATGTATGTGTAAATATATCTTTAGCTATTCAACCATCTTTTGGTCATGTAATATATGTTTAAGGGGTGACATTGTTACAAAAAATGAGACTTTTGAGGAATTATGTTAATATTCTGCACCTTTGGAAAGTGCCCTCTTAGCCCTTTCCACATCTCAAAAAAAAAAAAAAAAAAGAAAAACAAAAGAAAAAAAATAGTCCATCATGTGTATTCCTAACATCTTATACAAAGTTTACCTATGATATTTTTCACCAGGTGGGAATGAAAATTTATTTCTCTGTGGAATATCGCTGTAATTACAGAAAAGTAAACATATAGGAGAAAAGGAGGCAGAATTCCAAAAGATGACACAATTTATAAATCTTTCTGTATAAACTTTGCAGAGAAATATATGGAATTATATATAATGTGTTAAATGTGAAGATAAATTAGTTTTGAAAATGTAAGAGAGAGGTGTTAAAACACATTTTGCTTTAACTGCGATTATCAGGTTGTTATTTAAAAGACAGTGCAGCCTGTAGTAGAAGGATAAGAGGCAGTGCTTGGCTTCTAAGGAGGAGTTTCTCATTGTCTAGGTAAACTGGAAAGACTAAAATGATTTGCATTACACATACGACATTCATAAAATGCACAACTATGAAATTGTATGCCTGGCCTTGTAATGATGCACAGGCACACAAGCAAGCAGCTGTCAAAGTCATTGTCCACTGCCTACTCCCTGATAAGAGAACACTGGCACAGGACTGTTGCTGTTGCAAGTGGCAGGGATGCTGTTCCAGTCATGAGAGCCAAAGGGACATAAGGCAAATTTTAAGGGAGAAGTAGGGAGGGTGTCCTACAACTGTTACTATTGAGATGAGTTTGATTTTGGGGGTGAGAAAGTAAAACCTCTGACCTGAAATCTGAAAATCTGAAAATTTCTGGCCTGTAAAAGAAGCAATAAATTTCAAACTGCAAACTAAGCAACACACTAAATCAACACTGAGCTGCTGGAGGTATTTCAGTCAGGCTTTATTTGTGGAGACATAAAATGTGTGAAATGTCTGTGAATAGCTACCTATTGGCTAAACCTTCGGTGTTCCCTTTGGGTACAGATGGCTGCTAACAGTAAGATGATGTGGTTGTGGTTTAGGCTCTTTCTGCCTGAGTGCTTTGAGGCATCAGAGGTACTGCAGAGCATTGGCAAGAGGAACAAGCAAATCAACAGTGGGGTGGCTTCAAGTAGGTGTCAGCACAGGGGAGAAAGGCATCTCAACCTCTTAGACTTTTAGGCTGACAGCATGAGATTAATTAGCTGCATTTGAAATATTTCGCCTAAGCTAGTCAACTAGGCTCTCTTTATGACAGAAGAGATACAAAGAGACGTTTTGTCAGGATCCACTCTTTAAATATAAGAAAGTCTAAAAGTCACCCTTGGCAGGTGTCCACCTCTCTCTCTCATCTTAGGAGTGCAAAGAAGTGGCTTTTACTAGAAGCCTGTGTGGTCAGTGTAAGCTGGGAGAGTGAAATCCCATCATCATTCATGTTTGTCCTGTATGCCCCATCATGTGCCATAAAGAAGAATGAGAACACTGTGGCTGTCTGGATAGATGCTGGGTATTACCCGAAGGATGGCAAACAGTTAGTGTGTTTTCAAAACAAAAGGAGATGTTGCTAATCTGTGTTAAATGTTTATTTCTTTTCTGAAAATATGGAGAGTATCACTCCCAAAACTTACTGCATACTGTTCAGTTCTGCAGAAGGATTCTCTTCAAATCAAATACGATGACTTTTTTAGTGACACAGAAACTTTGGGGGTCTTTTTTCTTGGAGAGGTTCTTTCCATAGTGAGTATCTTAGGAAGATTAAGAGGCCCAAATCCGACAGTACTATGAACGATGCAGGCAAAATTCCCATTGAATTCAGCCAGAGTGGAGGACAGACTGAAAGATCTGGATGCAAGTAACGATCTTTTAAGCATCTGTTACTGATGAAAATGTTTGCCAACCCCTCCCCAGTGGCTTGATCTATTTGGTTCTGTATACTGCAGATCGTAACCACGCAACGAGCAAATTGCTAAGCAAAGAAAAGCCATGAGATTTGAGCCACCTCACAGGAAGGTGCATACAGGCTCTTGCAGAGGTGTTTGCAAGCCATCCAAATCGTGTTTATCTCAATTCAAGTAACAGCATTTCAGAAAAATGACAAGAATTTTTACTTGATTACTCTTTTCACCCCTTACAGATGTGACAGTCATCTGCTTTCCCCTGAAATTCCGTTATTACAAATTTTTATGACCGTTTCCATTCTCAAAGATAAGAAAATTGAAGAAAGCAGCTGTAAACTGGAAGTGTATTGATATCCAAGTGGACTGATTCAAGCTGAAATGCACCACCTTGTTTACACATTAAAAGGAACTTGCCATCTTTCAAACCATGACTAGAGAACGGCAATTTTCATTAAGCTGAATTCACAGCTGAAGATGAAAACTGTACAAAATACTGAAAAAATCTGAAAAACTGTTTGCCTATCCCAAGAGACTAAGCCACCCCTGAGGCTTAAATTTTCATCTGCGGTCTCCTGTAAAAGGGAATGCAGATATCAAAGTGACTATAGCATCACTTCATGCGGCAATTCAGGAACTGCTGTTGGGGCTGAAAAATGCTTGGTTATATATATAAAACAGATCATAACAGAAAGTATGTTGCAAAGTTTCTAGGTAATACAGCCTTTTAATGTATCCAAGTACAACATTTTTCATGTCTTTAATTGTGTGCCATTAGTTACATTATTTAGATTCCGTATAGATTAGACAAAAAAATATACACTTTTTGTCTTCTTTTTTTTTTTAATTGCGTTTCAGTATTTGAATAGTTTGTGAATAGAGAATTAGAGCTAGGAAGTCATGGCATCTTTTCCAAAAGCAATGTGACAGTTCAACACTTTTAAAAATAATGTTATTCTACTGACATGAAATTTTCTCATGCTGCAATAACATTCTTTTTCATACACTGAAGCTCTGAGAACTTTGGCAGTTTCACATCCCCAGGGTTCCATATATATTTTTTCCCTTTTTTTTATTTTCTTTTTTTTGTTGTTGTTTCAGTTACTGAGGGTTCACACACTTGCTGAGTTTAACTTTGGTTTCTGGGCTCATACAAACCCTAAAACTCAAAGCAATACTCAACCATAACCATGAGTTTTCCACAGCTTGGAACAAAAGAGTGAACTTTCTGTGGAGCTCAGAGATAGGATTAACTTGACAGGCAATTTATACTTTAGAAGTTTAGCCTGAGCTCATTTCAAGGGTCAGTAAAACTTGGAAAATCTTCTTGACAAATCTGGGACAAATTGAGGATTATGAAGACAACTCAAAACATACCCACCTCGAAAGAGGCAAGTAATCCCTCCTGTGTCTCTTTTGTCCTCCAAACCAGTTGCTACAGAAAGAGGGGAATTTCACACGGCTGTGAACGTCATAAAAAAATGTACACAATTCATTCAGATGAAAAAGGCTTAATTATTCTTGCTCTTTTTACAGTTTAGCTGTTCCATTTGTCCCACATTCAGCTGAAATACTTCTAAGATATGCTTACATTAAAGAAATTCAGGCCTATAATTCAATGTCAATCAAAGTGTATGAAATCTCTCTCAAACAAATGAGTCTTTATTTCTTTCATGTCTGAAGGCACCCAACTACATATGAACCCATTCAAGTTACATTTAAGCTGAGATCTTGAAAAAATGAACCTGAAAAAAAAAAACAACTAAAAAAGAAGTGTCCAGTCTTTCATTATTTACATACTTAATGTTGTTTGATTCAGAAACCACAATATAAATATTTTCTTTTAAAAAATCTGTAAGCATCAAGAGATATATAAATATTCTACAAAATGATCAGTGTGCTCTCACCAAAAACAGATGCCTTGAAAATATTTGGCTTGTTTTTAAAAAAAACACTTAAATAATTTTTTGAGGTCTGGCCATCTATACATTCAAAGTGCAAGTGCTTTTAGAAGAAATACTTCTAAAATATATATTTATACATTTTTCATATGTCTATATTAAATAGAACGTCTTTACTTAATATTCAGAAAAGCCACTGTGGTGCAGGTGTACAGGACTTTCCAAAAATTACTTGGGAACAAGATGAATTTACCCAAATGGCCCCTTTTACAGGAAAGTTTATTCTGCTGTTCACAGCGTCCCAGCAGCACAGTGAATGCCTTCAAGTTTCCCAGCTCCTTCCAAGAGGAGCATTCCAAAACATCTCCAAGCACGCAGCTCTGGATGCTCCCGCAGCCCCAGGGCACTTGCAGGGCCAGAGGAGTGTGAGCTCAGAGAGCGCCGGCAGCGCAGCTCTTCGGCACGGGGTGCAGTGCTTGGGCTGCCTGTCCGGGCTCACAGCCACCCTGGGCTGCTGGGAATCACAGCTTCTCCATCCAAATCTGGGGCAGGAGCTGGATTTGCTGCAGTGCTTGGCCGGTATAGCAGGTGCCATAAAGGAGAAAATATGTGTACAAGTAAGCCTTCTGTTCAGTAATTGTTTATCTGGGTCAGCTGCTCGCTGAGGAGGACAGACTCTTGGCACCTGTCCTCAGAGCAGTGTGAGTCTCTCCCATTCAGCTTTGTTTCTTACAGAGATAAAACATAGTTTCAGTATGCCAATAATTTAAGTATACGAGTTTAAGGTTTCATTATTTTCCTAAGTTTTCTTTTCCATGCTTTTGTAGAACTCACTGATCCACACTGGAACATAGTCTTTTCTTTTAATTATTTACTCTGTCTTCGAGGTAGCCATTTCAGGTCTCTTGTAGCTAAGCTACAACACAACTAACAGGGCCTTATCCGGAAAAACTCATTGTCTGCGTTAGGAAATTAGAGCAAAAATCACAACTAATTATAAACAAATGATGCAGGATCCATCCCTCCTTATTCTGACAGCCTAAAATTTGGATGTTTGGTCTAAACTAATCAATCTTGCATCTTTTAATTAAAGGAGAGACTTTGCCTTTTTCAAAGAACTGTTTGTTTCACCGTAATTTGGGCAGCTAAAATACATGGCCCTTATAAGGTGCATATGTCTTCCCTTAATTTTTATGGGGATCCTACACAACTAACTAAAACAAGAAGCCTCTTTTGGGTGAAATGGAGCCCACCATTGGTATCTGCATCCCATGTGAACCTACCATGCTGAAAAGTTATTTCACTGAAGGGTTTCTTAATAGCTCAGCAAGGAATAAATAGTCTGATCTGGCTAACAGCAAGCAGCCTCCACACAGAGATTTTCAGCGTAGTCTCCTCAGCTGTTGTGAAATATATGTCTATGCAATTATGAAATGGCTTTCATGAACAAATACAAATGTGTAAAAAAGATGTGTTAAAAGCAAAGACAAATGAATACATGATGAAGTAATTAGAAACAGATGAGAGTATACTGCTGTTTGAAAGGAATGTTTTTCACTTGGTTCTATTAATGTACAGAGACCCACAAGCTCTTAAACGTGGAAGAAGGTTTCTAACACATAGTAAGCTGTAGAAAAGAAACAAATAATAAAAAAAATTCTTCCATTACTCTTTCAACAATGTACAAGCATTTCAAGGACAGTATTCTTTTTCTGTACTTCTCCTAACTTAAATCACATTGCAAAGCATAAACAATACATTTTACACAAAAACATACTGTATAAGCAGAATCATTTTTACTGTGAAGGCAATCTGCCCATGCTTTTCATGTAAGTTTAAAATGGTTTCTCTTCTACTTTTGTTGGCAAAAGTCGTATTAGGCACATACCAGGATTTAACCACTTTAGGTTGTAATACTCTTTGGCCAGACTGCACTGAAGTCAATGGAGCTTATACTTTGGGCTCCTTTATTTTCAAGGTCCTTTGATATTTCAGAGGATAGTTTACTGCTCAGATTTTCTCTTCCAGAAAATCAAAATCATGTTTTGCTATTTCCCTCTCTAACATAATAATGACTGTGAGATTAGCTCAGTTGGTTGGAGCATGGTGCTAATATCACCAAGGTTGTGGGTTCAATCCCTCTGTGGGCCATTCACTTATGAGTTGGACTTGATGATCCTTGTGGGTCCCTTCCAACTAAGAACATTCTGTGCATAATAAGTCCTGGATTCCCTTTCGTTAACACCCAAGGACATGTGAGGCAGGACCCCCTGCAAGCAGCTTTGTCTATAGCTGATTGTTTCCCACTAGTGTCTAAAACATCAATTTCTAAACATTATGCAATAATGTACATTTAATTCCAGCTTTTGGGTAGAAGTCAGACATGAGAGCTTCAGGACCAGAAGGTCAGAAAACAGTCAGGACCATTTCCTGGCAACTTAATGACATTTGTCTTTATGGCTTAATTTCATAATATGTAAAGACTTCAGCAATCTTAATTACATTCTTAGCAAGGAAAGAAAACAATCTCAGATACTGGATTACATCCTGGAAATGGATAGTTCTAGCAATATGGTATATAATCTTCCAAAAGTTGGTGAACTGTTGAACAGAACAGCGTAAGAAATATTATCATATTTTTGGCCATGGGCCTTTATCAGAATTTGTAATGTGTTGCATGAAAAGCTCAAATCGCATGGCACACACAGTCATTTGTAGAAAACTTTCCACTTCTTCGTGCTCTGAGACTAATGTTGGGATCAATTCTCATGGATTTCGGGAGGAAGAGACAGCCAACCACAGATTTGGCTCAGAAAACAACTTTTTACATCAGAGGCCATTCTTTTCTAGAGGGCAAGTAAATATTTTTACAGACATGAATGGAACTGGACACAAGATGATGTGGGACATCAATCAAAACTAAATTGCTTCTTAAGTGAGATGTGGAAAGAAGATAAGTCTATTTTACTCATTGCTAATATTATGATGTGTTTTTGTAGAGCAGAAAGGATCTCACAGCACTACAGAAAGACTATGCTGCAGAGAACTTGCAGTTTAAGTGTTAAAAAAGACTAAATGCAGAAAAACTACATTTGCTCCCTGGTGTCAGCTGCAACAGGACAAGGAATGTTGGCTTGTCAAGAGTAAACTATTTTATAAAAACGTCTTCTTTCTTCTTGGCCCCAAGGTTTTCCACCCATCCTGCAAAAGAGAGCCTACTATAACTGGAAATAAAATAGCAAGACCATGAGGGTTTATGAATCTTTAAGGGGTTTGTGAATATCAATCAATTTAAAAACAACAGTTTTTTAAAATTATGCAAATAGATTTCTATATTAAAGCCTAAGATGGATAAAATTATAAACAATTAGTTGAGTTGCTTTTAAGCTGTTAACTCAATATTTGTATCACTGCTTTGTAATTTGTAGATATGCTTGCTTTAGACATTCCTGCCTCTTTTGACAAGCCCGGTAATTGGGAATCTTCTATGTAAAATATGTAGAAGTTCTGACATTCCTAGTGGCTTGACATTTACATTTCCTCACTCAGATGTGGTTAAAAGGTGTCCTTCACTGCATCATATTAAATGTTGACTACTCATTTAGCAAATCACAGAAAGGCAGCCATCAATCAGGGACTTTGTATTTATTTTCTTACAGAAGGTCTAAATACTGCAATATTTATCTAGAAAATTTTGCACGTAAATTAATTTTGGCCTTACATTTCCAATGAGAAGAAATGAGAACTTTATCTGACACTTGTAAAGTGTAGTATTAAATATTAATACAGTGCAAAATATAACCATCCTATCTTCTTTTTAACCAAAATTCATATCAGAAAAAAAAAATTCATGGTTGTGTATATGTATACGTGTCAGTCTTGAAATCATTTAAACAGAGAGAATAGCTTCATAGCTTTTAAATCTGCTTGCTCATTTCAATCAGTTTTGTCAGGTTGTAGACTGTCCAGAGACAAATACAATCCTATGGATTCTATGAAAATGGGTGTCTTCATAAATGTTTAAGGGATCATTCACAAGCCAAAAGAGAGACAGAAGAGAGACAATAAAAAGTAATGATAGTGGTCCCCAAGATAGTGTATAGGTGTTGAATGGCTTGAATATCACAAAAATTGCTGAGGTTCATTTGACCAGTCATATGTAAGTTGAAAGCCAAGATATGGCTTTAAAGAGTCACTTCTCTGATTCCAGAGCTCTGACTTTGCTCATGCCTGTCCGTCAGCATCATACCTGGAGTCTATTGCTTCCTATTTGAGCAGTGTAAGGCTGTTTAAGCAAGCATTCTTGATCTCAGCAAAATGGAGAGAAGTCATTCCAGACCTAATATCTCTCTAGACTGGTTGGTTTTGTCACTATAATTGTGCTCACTTTATGAGCATAAGGAATGACTAACTTGTATTTTCCTTGAAGATATTCCATCTTCTGTGAGCACAGAAGGAGGCAGCATAAAGCTACAGCGTCACCAGGAAAATTCTCAGTTACTGAGGTAACATTTGGAAGATTTACAGCTTCTAGGAACTATCAGACTGAAGTCCTTAAAACCCTGGGGAAAATGTCCTCTTATACTACAAAGTTTACACAATTTCCCTCCCCCCTTGTTTGTGTGATTCAGACTCAGTTGCTGCTCTTACCAGCTGCCTTTATGGGTGGCATATTCAGGCACTGTGTGGGAAACGACCCCACGCAAGTAGAGGATAGGCAAGATGACCTAGTACTTTAAGGCCTTTTTCTTCTAGCTGTTATAGCTGACATCATTTGCAGTGCAACCCTTTGAATTCCAGATTCTACATATGAGAGATAAATGAGTGCACAAAACACAAACCTAGCAGCAGCTGAAGCCTGCCTCATTAAGCTGTCTTCGTAGTCCATGGAGAAGGTGAAAGGCTCCTGTGGAGGTTGTTTGAAGTAGATATCCTCTGGAACTGCTACTGCCTTTAGGGAGTGAAGAGTGGGAGACAAGGTTCCCAGGAATAGAGTCAGAGATTCAGAATATCCTGGGTTGGGAGAGACCCACAAGGATCATAGGAGTTCAGCTCTAATGGCATTAGGCTTCATGGGTACCTTCCCCTAATTGTTGTGTTCAATTCTTTTGATTCACAGGAATATTTCAGTCCAAAGAAAACAACAGGTGTCTTCCCTTCAAAAAACTGCTAGTTGAGGACTCTAGATGGGTGAAACCTGTGTGACCTGCAGCTGGAGAGTGGCTCTCTGGCAAACAAATGCTATAAATCCGATGGAATTTCCCAGAGCAGTGTGCAGGAAATGCATCTATCATAAACATCTGCAAAAGATATTTTATTTTACTCAGTGATTAAAATGTTATTCATGTTCATTCTTTAAAAGAAATAAAAACTAAGGCACCCTAATGCAGAGACTGACTTGCTAAATACAGCTTCTGGAGGAGCAAGGGTAAAGGGTCATAATTCAGAAATTTTGAGGCCCATTGTGACAATTGAACATAGTTTTTGGCTATCAGGAGTTTCCATACAATATTGTGAGAGGTAGGGGATTACAATCATCCCCAGTCTCATAGGTTTCAGATCAGGAACATCATATACTTGGCTGGCCTACCTGGAGCCAGAGAGCATAATCAGTCATAGTTTTCTATTAAAGCTAATTGGGTTCACCCATTTTTTCCTCCATTTGATGCATGCAAAGAATTTACAACACAGCATTTAGGTTCCATCATCATAAAATGAGACTCTGGACAATTCTGAATGACACTTTTCAGCTTATTCTCTCCCAACCCTGTGCAAGGTCGGTGTGCCATTGTCTCAGCAAGTATGAAACCACAGACATATGAGGCACATACCTCGGTGTTTCTTTCATGCACGTGCATGCAAATTGATCAATACAGTATTAAAGCCAATGGAGTAAAACTTACATAAAATTTCTCTCTCCTGTAATAGGAGGAGAATTCAGCCTTGTTATAAATGCTCCAATTTTAATGTATATGTGAAATGTAATCTTATTCATAGAGCTGCATCTGCAATGCAATTACCTGAGCAGGTTTACTACATGCAACTTTGTGTTATCTGGGTGGAAAGCTCAGGAGAATAAACCATGTTAAATAACAACTACTTTATCTTCTTCCATTTTGAGAAGGAGTATTGGTGGAATACAATTACTCTTAGGAACTTAGCACATCTGAGCTCTACAAGGCTGGCAATAAAAGTCCTCAACACAATTTAAAAAAAGAATATTATTTTATAAGAAAAGTTAGCTTTGTTGAGTGGTGTTGGATGAAAATGGGCTTCCTTTTTCTACTTTTATCTAAATCCATCTCTAGCAAAAATCAGCGCAAAAGGAAGCATTAAAATGTATTTTATTTTTCTGCACATCTTTTGTTTTACATTTTGAATGTACTTCTCTGTACTGTAGCTTGCTTGAACAAGTACTTTTTGTTGTAAACACTTTCAATTGTTTAGACAAACTAAATGTCAGCCAGTGCTAAATGCATTTGCAACAAGAAATACACCAAATCAAAATAATGGCAGATGTATCTCAGGCAGCATTAAAGGACTTTAAACTGCAGTGTATCCAAAACAAAAAATCTACATCAAACATAGAAACACATGGTTAATCTGTTACATCTGTTTAGTTAAGTGATGGCCTTAATTACTTTTAGTCACCCATGACTCTCATGAACAGTCTCCACTTTAAATTTAGATTCAGACATTTTTCCATTTCTCTAATTAGGATTTATTCATGTGTAAACAAGCTCGATGTTGGTTTACCCACATACATTTATGTTTTTGACTGTGTGGCCTTGCAGAGCAATTCCTGCATATTTTGTGCCTATTCATATAATTGGCCTCCTTGTCCCACATGTAAACCTCAATAATAACTTGTTGACCACCGATTTTAATTTCTTTTCCCATAAATAGGCTTTGAAAAGGATATCCATAACTGAAACCTTGATTTGCAGAACCATCTTTCTGATAAACAGAAAGCTGTACTTTCTCATGCATCCCTTCGTCTGAATATCCAGGACTGATATATGTCTGGGTTATTTTTTTCCCTCCTCCTTTTTTCCACATCATACTAGTAGTGGATGGAGCATGGAGAGATTTCAGCAGGCAAATGAAACTTCCAATAAAATTTCCCATGTGACCGTGGCTGGCCGCTGACATAATGATCAGCATGAATTTCATTACGGGTTACACACTTGAAGATATGGTTTTCAGTCATCTCTGGAATGATTTCTCTCAAGCACATAATAAAACAGGCTGAGCATGTATTTTCAGGTTTAACCCTCAAATGAGCTAGATTAGGCACAGAACAATGATTCGGTGGAATTAAAGCTGCTGAGAATCCTTCAAAATAGCATATTCTAGGGCATGAAAATGAGATTTTAGCATCTTGCCAGAGTTTCTCTCCTTGTAGTATTATCTCAGTGCCCTTTATAAACAGGCATAAAAGTATCTTGTAAACATCTATGATTCTGAGTGTCTCCAAACTGTGATTTACCATGTGTTCATGACCACCATTACTGATTTACAGAGGAAATATGAAAGTATTGAAGTGGCTGCTGTAGAAGGTGTCAGCTGTGCCAAGGGCTCCACAGTATCCCGTCACAACAGTGAGAGCAGACAGAAGCCAATACATTCAGATTGATGTGATACCCCATATGACACTTCACAGTTAGCAGATACTGTAAGCAACAAAGTTCAGAGTGCTTTATACTATTTTTTTCATTTAGTTTTATAAACCTCAATTTTTAACCTCTTTGCATTTGCTGCAACATTATCTACGCTTAGGTGCACATTTTACTACAATGAAGTATATGGTATATCTATTGTAGAAACAGTACAATTACATGCTGGTTTAAGCAAACTAACAAATCTTAATTAGAGTAATTTTCCTGTTTAAAAAGCTTAAACTTTCTTATTTAAAAAATAATCCTTATTTGGAAAAAAAAAAAGTTTTAGTTTTTGCTGAGTTATATCTCCTCCCTTCTCTTTTTCAAGTATAATCTTCTTTATTGGCTACCTGTACTTGTAGTTTAGCCGGGTGGTATCCGGCTGCTACAGCCAAGCACTATTTGAACAAAATTAGAAGTGCTCAAAACTAATTCCATGGACAATAACTGCATTATATGCATGTCAAATTGATACAATCAGATTAAGACAGTTTTCTATATAAAATACATTTATTTATACCTGAAGCTTCTCCACTGTTACTGGACTTACACTGCATTTAGAAAGTTGAAATCTGCAACCTAGATTCAGCTATATTTTGAACTATTGCTAACAAATAATCTCTTCCGTACCATTACCACCTCTTGATGTAGCTCTTAAATTTGACCTAGTCCTTCAGTCTGTACAAAGAATTTTCAAATCCAGACCTATGTACCCAGATTGAGCAGATGGTGAATATCGTTACTGTCTGAAATTCCACTGACAGAAGGCAGCCTTAGCTCATGAGATCAGAAAGAACCCAGGTTATAAGAAACTCACACATCCATATATCATATGGGGATATTTTAACTGTGTACTGTCTCTTTAAAGTTTGCTTAAGAAATGGAAATTAATAACAATTTATATCTTACTTGCTCTTTTCAAAGTATTACCGAAAGACTCCTGGTAAGAGAAGGGGAGAAGCAGGGATAATGTTTGTTGTGGTTATCTTAGTGTAGGGAGCAGGCAGTGACGGAAGCACTTAGCATGGTTAAGTTTTGTAAGGCGGCAAAAGTGGTTCAGGAGGGCATCTAAAAACAAAAAAGTAAAAAAAAAATATTGAAAAGATATAAAATGAGAGAAGAGAAAGCACTTAACAGACTGAGAATCAATAGAAAAAATGTGAGCAGGTTCCTACTCAAATATATTTTTTTTTTTGCAAGAGAGCAGGCAGAAGCCTTCTGACAGATTTTAAAGTCGCTTGTAAACTAGCTTAGCCCATATCGGAGCAGTGTGGCTTGCAAATTAGCATCTTTATATTTCTCCTTCTCTGGAGTCTTTCTTGACCCATGTGGAAAAGACCACTCACAAACAGCATGTGCTCAGAATGGTCATTGGAAGGAACAGAAAGCAAGTGCTCAGGTTTAGACCATGGGAGAAGGTAAGCTTAAATATTATCAGAAAATCACTCAAAATATGTAAATAAATAACTTTCTTGAAAATCCATTTAGATTTTCTTTTGTTTGTTTGTTTTCTAGACACAGCTAATATTGGTCTCTTATTTCAAAAGAAAAGAAAAACCCCTCTCTCCACCCAGCATCCATGACCAAACTCATCTATTTTTAAGTACAAGGATGCCCAGGTTTTTGCTAGCAGCTTTCATGCATCCATCCTATTCTCCATATTTTTGGATTAAGATTGTGCAGAAAATCCACTTTTGAGTGAAGAAGTCACAACCATAGTTGTTGGGGAATGATTAACAAGCTGATTTGCTCTGCAATTTCTTCTGCAGATTTTCATGTGTTTACACAACACAGTTTTGCCTACTAGCTCTCAGATGGCTGGTTCCTTCTTTGTGTCCTAATTGAGGTAGGTGATGACACTTTCAAAACAATTTTTCTGTGCATGTAACTTTTTTCTCCGGGTTCCTTCTTTCTCTGATGTGACATTTATACTTTGGAGTTTTCATTTGTTGCTTTGTTTTAGGACCCAAGCCTGGCTCCTCCAGAAGTGGCTCTGAGCATCTGGAGTCACTTTTCTACCATTTTTCTCCTGATCAAATCATCCTGTGTTTAGACCCAAGTGTATTCTATAGAATCAAAAATGTGTTTCATTTTCTAGTAAATCACTGTGGCTGCCAAATACAACCCAAAAGGCAGTTTGAAAAACAGAGTCTCCTAACGGGAATAGAGAATGCAAAAATGTTTCCTTAAGGCACCTGCCAGAAACCTGCTAATGCATCATGTGTAGGAAAATAGGTGGGAACAGTAATTTCACGGGTAGTGAGAAATGTCGCCTTTACAGAGAGTTCCTTAATTTCTTTGGTCTGTCCATAAAAAGCATCTCAGTCTTTCTACCCTCACCAGTTAGTGCTCCTACTTGGCTGATTCTTCCAATCATTTTAATGACTCTTGGAAAAGTTTTGCTTATTTATTTTGCTTCAATTTAAAAACAAAATAATCTTATTCAAGGCAGGAGTCATGGGCTCCTAGTAAAAATTGGCCTAGTAAACACTTTGCTGAAAGATTCCTTTGTAACTCAAAGACACCGTGGAATTTTTAGAGTTTTTTTCCCTCCCGTTTCAGTGAGTGTACCTTTAGATAAAATCATCAGATGAACATTAACGATTATCTCATTAAGGTGTACCTTTCTGCAAATAACTAGCTTTGGAACCAAAATGCAACATGCTTTTTTTGGGGCAGGACTGTCTATCCTGATTAGGAATGACCTGGTAATGAAGGTGCAGGTTGCATAGGAGACCATCTCAGCATTCATGGAACTGCCTGCTCACCAGACTGGTTAAACCTGCTCATAGCATCTGTCAGGCTATGGTTATCTAATGCAACTTCCAGACAGGAGCTAAAAGCTAAACTGGGCGAACATCTCCTCACCCACTTATCCGATCTTGACCCCTCAGCCTTGATGGAATGTGGCAAGGGTGGCTCACAACAGAATCACAGGATCATTTAGGTTGGAAAAAGACCGCTAAGATCATCGAGTCCAACCTTTGACCAATCACCACCTTGTGGACTATGCCATGGCATTAAGTGCCACATCCATTTATTTCTTGAATACCTCCAGGGATGATGACTCTACTACCTTGCAGCCCATTCCAATGCTTAATAATCCTTTCCATGAAGAGATTTTTCCAGATATCCAACCTAAACCTCCCCTGTTGCAGCTTTAGGCTATGTTCTCTCATCATGTCACTAGTTTCCTGAGAGAAAAGACTGACCCCCACCTGGCTACACCCTCCTTGCAGGGAGTTTTCAAGAGTGATAAGGTGTTCCCCCTCCAGCCTCCTTTTCTCCAGACTAAACAGCCTCAGCTCCCTCAGCTGCTCCTCATAGGACTTAATCACTAGAAGTTTCACCAGCTCCGTTGCCCTTCTCTGGACACACTTCAGCACCTCAATGTCCTTCCTAAAGTGAAGGGCCCAGAACTGGACACAGGACTTGAGGTGTGGCCTCACAGTGCTGAGTACAGAGGGACAATCACTGCCCTGGTCCTGCTGGCCACTTTCTATCTGATACAGGCCAGGATATCATTGTCCTTCTTGGCCACCTGCGCACACGCTGGCTCTTCTTTAGCTGCTGTTGACCAGCACCCCCAAGGTTTTTTCTGCCAGGCAGCTTTCCAGCCACTCTTTCCCCAGCCTGTAGTGTTGCCTAGGATTGCCTGGTGGTCAAAGTGTAGGACTCGACACCTCACCTTGTTAAACCTCATACAACTGGCCTCAGTCCATCTATCCAGCCTGTCCAGATCCCTCTGCAGAGCCTTCCTACCCTCCAGCAGCCAAATGATTGCATAACTGATCATTGCAGTTAATATTTCTCTGCAGATAAATTTTGTTTCACACCAAGATATAAACTACTTTGGTGCATGGTAGGGGATGCGTTTCTAAAATGACATTACATCTTCTGCCATTTAAGGCCACAGATTAGTAGAAGGAAAAGCACTGAGGAAGGTTCAAAGCAGAATTATCCATCAATCTGAATAATAATGGCATCTGCAATTACTCATGCTGGGACAGAAGTCACAAGAACCATTAATCCTTATGCTTCAGGACATAATTGAGCAACAGCTGGAGTCAGGAATAATTTCCTCTATGACAGACCATTGCACAATTTTGTGTATTAGGGAGTTTTATGTCTACGTTTGAGATGGCTGGCATCAGCTCGGTTGAAGACAGAAGGTCAATTTAGATGGTCCTCTGGTTTCTTCTGTAGCAATTATTATGTTTGTACACTGATACAATCATTGTAAAAATCCCAAGCTGTCTCAGGCATCGTGTAGGAAATAATGGCTGCTTCTTCATTCTCATTTTTTCCATCTGCTTTGGATAACCTGGAAATTAATACCAGTTGAGTCTGTGGTTACTTCTTGAACCAACAAGTAGCAAAATGAGGAAACAGAACTGCAAGAGGAGACCACGCAGCAAATAAACATCTTCCATATCAGTGTGTTTATTTTCACCAGTACTCACTTGTAGCAAATACGCCCTATTAGGAAGACCCATCTCAAAAAATATTTGAGCACCTTTAGCATCACTTCAGCGTGCCAGTTGTATCTCTGTGATTTCTTCTTGTTGGATTTCCATGAAGCACCAAATGGAAATGACGGGAATGGAAATTCAGATAAGAATAAGTAAGTAATTTAAATATAACAATAATGGAGGGTCACTACTGCACACTTCTTAAAAGAAAACCCTGATGATGTCGATTGTTTAGCTAATTCAGTACACAATGTTGTATGTTAAAAATGCAAATTAAGTGCTAGATGATTTGATAGATGATGATAATGCAAGAAAATAATGAAAAGGAAAATTCAGCGTCCCCCAAGTATTTCCAGTTTTGGAAACTATGCAAAGTTTTAGGATTTATATTGCCACTCTCATTAAGACAAGGAAGCTACAACTTGTTTTGAACACTAGCAGAGTGGGTAAATTTTCAAATTTTTTTCCACTTAACACTCATAATTGAACATTTCTTTTGACAGATTTCTCCTTTGACTCATCTGTATGGTAGTAACCAGACTCGGCCATTGTCCAGTGTAAGCACAAAAAACCTGAATGAAGTCAGAGGAAAGCTCAGTAATCATCTAGTATAATTTGAAGTTGATAGCTTTAGTCTCGACTGTCCCTTAGTCAAGTGTTGCTTGACTTTGATTCTGCTTCTTAAGGGTAAAATTCAAGTCTGTGTAGATCATATAAAGTTTTAATAAAAAAGAACACCTCTGAAACTATTTATTCTTTGGAATACTACTACTATATTATGGTATATTAATACTGGGGGTGACTTTTCTCCTTCTGAAGAGGTGAATTTTAATCTCCAGAAAATGCCTATAGTTATTCTGAATGTACATCCTATTACCACAGTAACAGACATGAAGGAAAATTTACAATATGAAAGTTATTTACTGAGGAGTTTCTGAGTAGCTGCAAATAATCTTCCTGTGATAGAAGGCCAGGGCAAACTGAAGCAACATGAAATCAAAGGCATTTATGAAGTTTCCTTGTATTTGACTATATCTTTCCAATAGCTGAAATAAACAGAAATATAAGCAAAGAAATAAAAGATATTGCAAATAACATAGATGGTTAATTCATAAATCAAGTCACTTTACATTTATGTAAGGCACTATATTCAGAGAATTTCCAGGAAAGCTGTTCTGAAAGTCCACAAATTGAGACTTAATTTATATGCTACTCTTTTCATTTCCAGGTTTATGTTTTTCAGAATTAAATAGTTGATTACTGGAGGAAAGACACTGAAATTTTAGTTTTATTAAAAAACCTTTAAAATACCCTTTAGAGGTAATAGGTAATATGGATTATAAAAATATTTGTGATGTAAATTACAATTTCCAAAAAAATAATCTACAGATAAACACTGACCAAACTAAATAATGTTTGAGCTAAAATATTTTTCTTATTTCTTTCTGTGTATCACAGAGAAGGAAAATTAAGGGGGAGAAAAGGAAAATTAAAGGGGAGAAAAGGGAAATTAAGGGGAAGGAAACTCGATGATAATTTTTCTTTCTGTCTCTCACCACCCTTTTTTTTACCATTCTCATCTGTTCTACATTAGATTGATATCTCTTAATATGTTCTCTAACCAGTTCTTGTGAGAGATAAAGGGAGATTGAAAATAACTGAGAAACATAAAGGCATTGTGAAGGGCATGATGTGAAAGATGGGCACATCATAAATCAGAAATGATAAGATGTTTTTGAAGATGTGGAAGAGCAAATTTAATACATTGGAAATTCATTCCAAATGAAGTTTTGCTGTTTAATATCTGAGCTATCTTCCACAAAAAGTAGTAAAAGAAGCAAAGTTTATTGAAATTCAAAGAAGCAAAGACAAGTCTCTACCCCATTAATTTATTTTATTTTTGCTTATGCTTTATTTTTTATCTATACTGACTCTGCAGAGCCATGCTGCATAAGCCTCCACACTCTCCAAAGTTCTTGAATTGCTCCAAGAATATTTTATTGCCTCCATATATTTTCTAATTACAAGCTTTTGGTTTTAAGGCTAAGTGGCTTCTCCTTAAGCTGAGTTCTTTTGAATAACTCTCTGTCTTAAGTGATATCAGCTGGTTTGATTTAATTTATCTATCGCAGATTTACTTTAGGGCTGAAAGGATGCTTAAGCAGTTCATATATGAAAAGCCAGGAGTTTTCAAGAAGGAAAATTTAGAAATTTGATATTGGCACAGGTTCTTCGGCTTTTCAGAATACTTCAAAAAAAACAGTTTCCAGAAATATTTTGAAACCCAAATCAGAAAGAGGAATATACTAATACTTGAGTTCCAGTTTCTCAAGGTGACCAAGACCAGACTATTACATCCATTCTTAATAACCTTAACCACTTGCATCACATTATTTAATCTAACTGCAAGATTTCCTACCTCAAATAAGCACATAACTTTATAAAATCAGAGATACACTATATGTGCAAATAAATATTCTGGTTTAACTTTTAAGTAAAATGAAAAAAAAAAAGTAAATTTAGGGTAACAAAAAAGAAATTATGGTTTAGGTTGTTTTTTTTTTTTAAATCAATTCTAATTATTTTCGATATTACTACATGCAACAGATAAGCAGTTAAAAGCAATTATGCCATTCATACTGAAAATGTAACTTTATTGAGTCCGACACTGAACTAAGTGTCTGGTAAGTACTTTCTAACTATGAGGAAGCAGTCCTGTAGATACAGGAATAGTATCCTTTTTTCCTTCTTCTTTTTGGCCTTGCTCAGTAACATACTGCTGGCTCTTACCTAAATCTGTACCAAGGTTCAGCCTTGTAATTCTTCCACATTTAGATTGTAACTCTTAACCATGGTAACCCATGTCAATAACATTCACTGGGAAAATTAATCTGGCTTTAGTACCTGAAAATCATTCCTTCAAGAACGGAGACTAGTTCTGTACTACGGCCAGACAATTGTCTTAGAATCATAGAATCATGAAATAATTTGCATTGGAAACGACCTGAATAGAGATCATTGATCTTTATCATCTCTGGGTAAATATCATCCCTGCCTTGGCCAAGGACACCTTCCATTATGCCAGATTGCTCAAAGTCCCATCCAACCTGGTCTTGTAGGAAATGTCTTGAAGGAATTTAGTGAATAAATTTAAAATATAAGTTCCAATATACCCAAGGCTCTATACCTCTAATTTTCTTCTTTTCCTAGGCTGGTCCTTCTTACCTTGCCTCTCCCTGCTCTATAGTTTGGCTTCTCCTTAGCACTGTGATCTGCATTCCATATGTAAGAAATAGTATCTCATTGCTAAAACCAGATGACTCTTCTCTCTTGTGCCTTCAAGCCTACTTGGACTGGTTTGAGCAGACCACTGATGACTCAGGTCTAGGGTATCTACCGGTTCAGATGGTATTCTTCTGCTTCCTGCATATGAAACCCTTCTTGAATTAATCTTAATGATAAAAAGAAATTCCTTAGATGAACAAAAATGTCATACAAACATATGGAGCACATGATATTGTTAACTCAGAGCAGATTCAGAACTAATCTGATACACATAAACAAGATGTCTTTTAGAAGATGGTAAATAAATAGAAAACAACTACATGAAAATTTTTTAGTCGTGTGACATGGAACAACAGCCTTGTTTAGAGTGGTTAATGGATATGAGAGTTATGTTAGGCCTCATTCAGATTATAGAAAATCATATAGAAAATCAATCAATTAATAAAATGTAAAGTCTTCACAACAGAGATGATTTGGGTTCCTGTGTCAGGAAGTCAGAGGTATGCTTCGGAAGACTTATATTTGTCCTTGATTGACTTAAAACATGTAAACCACAATAAGGAAAGAGCCTAAAATTAATTCTGGCTCTTCTGTATATCCTTCTTCACAAAACATATAGTGCAAGTCTGAAAAAAGTAGGTAAAGACAGTTTAATGAACTCTAGTGTTTCTTTCACAGCTTGCTGTATCTCTGTAGCCATGTCCATGCTGAGCACTTTCTTTAACCACTCTGTTATTGAAACAGCACTTCTACAGCTGCCATGCTGGTAGACTACAGAGGAGACACTGGTATATAAAAAGCAACTAGACTTTCGTCATCTCTTCCTTCTTGGAACAAAGCTGGCTAGTGTGTTAGGAGGGAGGAACAAAGATCACCGTTTTCATGTCCTTGCCAGCATTCCCACCACTGCTTCTGCAGCACTGTATTTCTAAATTGGGTAGAGAACTAAAATCAGACAAGGATGTTCAGGTATAAGGGCCCTATCACTTGCTGGACCTCTGAGCTGGCTGAACATAAACCTTTCCAAACTGGAGACATATATCCACATTACTGTGGCACTGTTGCTGAGAGCTATCCTTCAATCAGGCACTTTCACAGCACTGGGGCTGCAGGTTGCATGTAACCCCATATTTCTAGATTTTGTAGAAGGTTTAGCACACAGATCCAAATTTTGTGCCAGAGTAACCTGCTTCGATCTTAACCAAATTCTTGTCTCCATGTCTTTTTCGAAAGAAACTGAAACTTGGACTCATGTTTTTAATTTTTCTGCAAGTCCTATTTCTCATCTTTGCAAATGGGGCAGAATAGAAAAGGATTTTGATGAAGAAAAGTATGTTCATTTATTTCTTGGTCTCAGCTCTTAGGAATAGCATGTATTGTAAGGAGGAAGAAAGTTATGCACACATTGATTCTAAGTTGCACGACATGAGGAAAAATTCAAAACTGTACTGTCTTTTATAACCAATGGCAGAAATTTCACAGTTTCCAAAAGCAATTTGAGTTACTGATGCATAAACATATTGAAATTAGTCTGTGCTCTGTTTATTTCTGGTGGAATGATGAAAACCATTGAGTGAAGGCCAAGTATCAATCTTAGGCAGCCACACTGGTGAAATAATTGCAGCTTCATTTATCCAACTCAATCTACCAGTCACGTGTACTGTCCTGGTAATTAAGTATTTAACATCCTTTGTTCTTCTGCCATATAAAAGCTGTGGCAAAGCAAAATTTGGATCAGGATGCCTTGAAACAGAATAGAAAGCTGTTTTCATGATTATTTGAAAAAATTAATTCCTTATTTTTGCAAAGCTCAGTGAAGCAATTATGTCTTTCTGTACCACTGCCAAAAATGCAGCACTTCATTTTCCTCTGTTCAGTCACTGGCTTTTTTATGTAGGCATTTGCAAGTGAAAATATCTCCATAAGGGCTCTTTGTGTTTGTTCTGTCAATTTTTTTAAGGCAAGTGTAGAGTATGTGGTGTGGGGGTAAGATAATTATCGTGACAAAGAAATCTATTAGACATCAATATGGACTACTCAGAGAAGTGATGGAATTCCCAGCATTTATGATTGTAAAACTAAAATGGACATATGGCCAAAAATATTCAAGTGGGAGCAATTCTTCTTGCCAGGTATATAGGATAGAGACACAGATTTAATTTTTTTTATCTGTGATTTTATTTTAAGGAAATATTTCATAAATTCTATTTGAAAATATTGTCATTGAAAAGTGCTACTGTAACCTCAGCAGAAAAGAATTTGTTTGGCTTTTTGCTTTGTCTTTCCTGTCTTCATTTGCTTCCATTTCCATTAGAGAAGACCAAGAAACAAAATCAAATTAAACTGTGACGATCTATGTCAAATGCACTCCTATCTCCTGAAGACAGGAGTGCAAGATTTGCTTCCATATGTGTGTCCCATGTCAGTTCAAACCATTTTTTTCTCTGTGATTCAGGTCAGTGCCTTCAACCAGACAGCTCTAGAAGAGTTTTTATATGATGTGTTATCCTTAAAACTGGTGGCTTGGAAACATGAAGGTGGTTTGATTTTTTTCAAATAACGTCATACCATTCATTTTCATAAAATCATAATTTATGTGTGTCACTCTGTATTTATTATTATTATTATTATTATTTTTAACAATAATAACTTTTTTTTTTTGTTAGGGATTTGTTTGTTTTTGTCAAAACTATGAAGTATGTGTTCAAAATATCTTTCTGTAACAAAAACCTTTCCTCTGTGAAGAAAAAAGACCTGCATGGCCAAGGCAATTTAGGTAGACTGGAAAGCTGAAAAGAATTGGGAAGAAGCTACGCATCAGATTTCGTGAAACAAAAAAGTCAGAGAAAGGCTACAAAAACCAAGATAGCCGTAGAAAGAGCAGGAAAGCTGGAAACTGGTTCTTTACTGAGAATGTTTACAGTGACGAGACACATTCTGCGTTGCAGCTCTTTCATGCTGTAAAGGAGCTGTGATGGTATAAACACTCAATTTCCAGTTTTGTGAGGATGCCCTTACCAAAGATGCTGTGAGCCAGGCACTGAGTCTCTGGATGACAAACCTGGGGAGGTGAGAGCAAGCATGATCTGGAGGAGCATGAAACCCAGGCATATGCAGCAGATCTCAGCAGTGTGAGGGATGACACAACCTCAGAAGGCTTCTGCAGCTCAGCCAGCCTAGGAGGGGTGTCAGGAACCTGAGACCATGGGGAAGATTTAAAGTTATTTTTGATTCCACTGGTTTGGCCTGCAAGCTCCTTGCAGTGCAGTACAGAAAGACATAAGGGGATTTGATGGAGCACGGGACGAGGTATTTGCAGGATTATGTTAGGTAAATATGCTTGTCAAATCCTGTTGATTCAGTAGATTTTTCTCTGAACTGAGATAACAAAACACAATTTATTAGTCAGATGCAATTTTTCTCTTTCGGTATTTTTTGCTAACATCAAACCTGTGCTAGTGGTTTGAACTACGAGTCTGCTTATGCTTAATCTGCTTTGGAAATACCTAAAGGAAATATTATACTGTTCCATCAGCCCAGAGGAATATTGTGTCAGTCGCAAATTCATTGATGCTCTAGATCTTTCCCATGGACGGACTTCCCTAATAGTCAGAAAGAACCTATAGCAATACAAACCTCCTTCAGAACCCATGAGATAAACAAATGTAAGCAACAAGAGTACTTAGTGAGCTGGTTTCATTTTTTCAGCAAAGGGTGGATAGCTCCTTCAAATCTGATGTTCAAGTTTGATGAAATATGTATTAATCTCCATTTCCTTTTCATGCAAATTAATTGCTTCATTCTGTTCTCTGGATCACCTCCAGGGTTATTTTCCTGGATTGCTGAGTTATAATATTCTCTTCTGTCTAAGAGAAAGACTAAGGGCAATAGTTTTAGCATAAAGATATTCTATTCTATGAAAATACACATATTTTTAAAAAACATGTATTATTAGGACATTTCTAACCTGATGTATCTAATATAATATATGTGGCAATATGGTAGTTCTCAGTTGCTCTCTATAAAACACTCTAAATAAATGCTTATAAAATTTTTCTGCTTTCCCACATCATCATAATCTGTCTATATTTTAATTATATTAATGGATTTGTATGGACTTGTGTATTCCCATGCTTTCAGCAGCTGACCAGTACATTATCAAATAACTACTTATTTGGGGGAGTTTAATTTACAAAAATTTCCACATACCTAATTTTCAGAAAATGCTGAACATCCAGTGTTCAAGGCTGTAAGGTAATGTAAAAAGTTCAGCACTTAGAATTGTCAGTCACCTCTACAGATCTTAGCCATACATTACCAAAAGAAAGGCTTTTTTGTTCGTGCTTTGTTTTGGTTTGTTTTGGTTTTTTTCTGACTGAGTGCAAATAAATTGTGTGAGCTGCAAAAACCCATTGCAGGGTGTTTCCAAGGAGGAAATGGACGCATTCACTTATGTTTTGAAAACATAAGGATATGAAACCTAATATTTATGAGGGATTTCTTGCAAAACACTGAAATCTAGAAAATTATTGGAGTGTCTCTTACGTAGTTAGGAAAGAAGCTGGTCTCTTTTTTCAAAATTAGCAGATGAAGAAAGAAAAACACTGACACACTGATTCACATATCCTGTTGTATACCAGTCCCTGTTTTTTTCCAGACGTCTTTTCCTGATGGAGGAATGAAGGGTTGAAGCTGGTACTTATATGTACGTGCAGACGAGTCCTGCACACTATCTCTCTCTTTCTCATCTTTGGACTTTAAATTGGCCTTAACCTTCTTGTGGCCCCTTTGTTGTGAAGTATTTTGGCAAAGTTGTGCATCTTGCTGGGAAGACACAATCCAGAGTTCAAGCCCACCTCTTGTGTTTATCTTTCTGCATCACACTAGATATTCAATCAGACCTATACATTTATGAGGCTACTCAGGCTTTAGCGACATTCTGGTTTCTATTTTTTTCTCTTTCTAGGAGAATTTTAAGCAAATTAATCCCTTCCCTTTTCTTCCCTTGCCTGGTTTTGGTTCTTTGAAATATAATATATTTAAGAAAGTCCTGGGATCTGAAGTATACCACCAGGCACGTGGGTTCCCTCAGGTTCACAACCCCCCACAGCCTTTCTGGCATTGAGGGCTCAGAGTGAGTCATACCCCTTGTGTTAGGTCCTGAGGTTTAAGTCAAGCATTGCATAGCTACAGAGCTGGCCAAAATGTGCAAAAAGAAAGAATTAGCTCCTGTGGGGATGTTTCTTAGCCCTTGAATAACAAAATTTAAAAATACCTGTATTGTATGTGTAACCTGGCAATTAATTGTAGCACTTCTGCTTTGATGGACAAATGGGGTGTTAGGTAAGGTAGCCTTAAAAGTCTCTGCATGCCTCTGTATTACAGTAACTACTAAGGAGATGACAGCATCTGTACTGGTGCAAATGTGCAAGCATGCAGAGTAGTAAGTATGTAACCTTGCTCACTCCTGCACTTAATTTGTATGCAACTCTTTTCAGGACTAGCACAGGCTTTCCACTTTGGTTTTGATTTCTGATCCACACACGACATTACTCACTTATTAGTGAGTTGCAAACTGCAGACATAACTTCTCCAAGAAGCAATTCCACTGAATTCGGGTAGCTACCTCTATGCATCTTAAGTCTCTGCAGTTGCATGTGGATTAAACTAGAGGGACAACCTTAATTTCTCTTGCTATCCTGTCTGGCAACAGTGCTCTTTCATTCTTCTCTTCAATAAAATTGTAGTGTAACCTGGGGGTCGTTTCGGTACTGCTCTCGCCACACATTCACAAGTGACATTTCCAGATTGTGTCCCCAGATTCTGGTTCTGTACTCTGTAATGAAGTTTCCTTCTATCATTTGCAGCTACTGTTGCCCAAAGGAATAGTCTTTTCTGGTGATACCAATGCTTTAAGGACGAGTATGTAGTTTGTAGGAAAAATGGGTTATAATTTACATGGGAGTATAATTAAAAGAAGAAATAGTTAATGGGAAGGTCTTTGGTTTAAGCTACGTGAAATTGCTCATACAGCTATCAAAAAAGTGTTCTTGGAATGCTCCACCAGCTCCTGTAACAATCCTCAGATAAAAATGCTGGGCAAAAAAAATAGGAGTAAGTTATTCTCACAGTACTCTAAAAAGTTGTGCTAACCCAAGCACACAATATCTCATAGACACAAAGAGAATAATATCCAAATTAGTGCCACATGGGGTTTTAACATTACCATTTTCAAAAATCTCAAAGAACTTTTGAACACGATCAGCTTATAGGAATAACTTTAAGTAGAAGAATAGGAACAATAGTTGGGAAATACTTAAGAATGTTGTCAGCTGTTAGTCAAGAAGCTGCAATCCCATAATCCACAAGGAGGGCCTCATTGATTAGAAAAACAGCCTGTTTAAGAGGGAAAATTAAAGTAGCTATTTAAAACATATCTAACTATTTTAAAATGAGGTAAATTGGAAGAAATTATTGTAAACCAGAAAACAGGACTTAAAATCAATTGGGTAAACTAAAGGCGGTGATGAACAAATCAAATTCTTGCAGAATGAATCTTATTCTAGCCGTCAGTGGTAGAATTGTTAATTGTATTATAAAGAAGATAAAACTGTTTAGGACATGTTATCAAAAAAAGCTTGAACAGAACAGGAAAATGAAAAAGTCAAGATTTTTCTGTATTTAGTACACAAGGGAAAACAGACACTCTATTCATATTTTACATATACCATAGAAAAAATCATAGAAAAGCAATTTGATGTTATTTTAAGAAGCATTCTAGTATATTTCATGACTCTCAAAATACTTACATCTTTCATTACAGTATTTTGTCGACTGTGTTTTTACAGACTTCCAGCACTGAAAATTTTGCAGTGTCATTTGGTTTCATATTCCAGTGTTCTGCTCTACTTGCCTATATCAAGTTGTTCCCATCTAACTGTTCCCAATATCTTTTACTTCCTGCTCCAGATTAAGCCCACTGCTTCTAGTCCAATCCATCACAGTCACTGAGAACAATTAATCCTTTCATCTTTGCAAAACGATTTACACAATTCAGCCCTGTAACTTCATTCTACTTTTTGTTAGGTGAGACAAATACAGTGATTTCATCTCCCATCACAGGTCATGTTTTCTAGACAGCTGAGCATTTTTCTCAATCACGTTTGATTTCCTTCAATATTATCATTTCTTTCTTGAAATGCACTGTTCAAAACTGAACTCCAGCCAAGGCTTTAACAGTGCTAAGAAAAGCAGGATTATTTCCTATGTCTTGTCTAGTTTATACAACTCACTGTAATGTTAGCCCTTCCACAACATCAGAACACTTCTGACTTCTGTTCAACAATGATACAATCAAATCCCAAGATGAGCTTCTAAAACATGGCTACACTCTTGGGGGTTTTTGATGGTTTTTTTTCCATCCTGTATCCGTGCAGCTAATTTTTTCTTAAACTTGTAACTACTGGGTTCCACCCAGTCTTTTTCTTCAGATGATTTTTTCAGTTGGCTAAGATAATTTTGATTTCTCTTCCTACTCTTCTAACCTCCAATCAACTGTAAAATTTCATGAGCATTATCTGTCTTCCGTCCTGAAGTCATGAAAATTTTGAGTACACCTAGATCCAGAACTGCGTGAGACTGGGTAAGTCCTGTCACTATCTATTGCTGACAATTATCTGAAACTGCTACCCATTTGATTTTTGCATGCACTTTAAAGTCCACACAAGATTTCTTTAGGATCCTCAGAAGATGATCAAAAACTGCATTAAAAGGAGAATATACAATGCCGTTACTGTATTAGCTGCTCAGTTACCATGTGAGCGAAATAAATTAGGCATGATTTGTTCTTGGCAAGTTTCTATTAGTTCTTAGTCTGATGAAATAGTTTCCGCTTTGACAGAAGATACTAAACAAAAACTACTAAAACTTGACATTTCAACCAGTGAATAAAGGTTAACTTGCATCCAAGATTATAAAAAGAGCTTGTTGAGTGTCTGTTTAAATTGCAAATATAATTTTCCAGTAAGTTTGGAAAGAGTAGGGAAGTTCCAATAGAACAGAAGAATCTTAATGTCACGCCAATATTCATAAAAGATAAATAGAATGAACCAGTCATAATCCTTGCCTTCCTAAACATTAGTCTGGCTATCTAAACAACTGATGAAGGAGTTCATTAATAAAGATTAGGAGAAAGTGGTGTAATAGAAGTCAATTAAGATGGCCTTTACAGGAAATTGTGTTTTCACAAAAGACTTTGCATTTTAACTGTAATAATATTTTGATTGATTAAAATGCAAGAATTCATACAGTATTGCCAAACTTTTTTGAAATGTTTGTCATGCTAATGGGTTCCACTTTATAACAACAAACAAAAAACACAACAAAGAAATATACAACAACAGCAACAAAACAAGAAAACCATAATAGAAAAGTAGCTAATTGACCAGTAACTGAAATGCAATTATTTGCAGGAAGTTGTCTCTGAGTGGGTAGGTTTCAGAGGGAAATCCAGAGATGATGATCTAATGCTAAATTGTTTTCCATTTGTATTGCTTTTCTGGGGAAGCATGTGAAGTCATTTCTGACAAACTTTCAGGTGACAAAATGTTAATGGGAATATTGATAAGACAGAGAAATTTCCTATAAGCTGGGTGAAAAGAAACCGTAAAATATTTTAAAGATATCACCCATAAAATCATATATTTAAGAGCAAAAATATCCATCTCAGAATTTTATGTATATGTCAAATGTCTCATAAAGCCCTGACTGACCAGTTGCAAGCCACAGTGGTGAACAGATCCCATTGCAAGACTACGGGCAAAGAATGGCATGTTCTATAACTGCATGACTAAGAATGTATTGAGCTGAAATAAGGAGTTTATTTTTTCTGTTCAATGAATTCTTGTACTTGGCACAGTTCTAAAAATAACGTGTCTGATTCTGGTCATTACAAGGCTGGTTAAAACACAGGTAAACATGTCTTGTTCTTGAAGCCTCAACATTTACTTTTACAAAAACATAGCTAAAAAGTCACTTGACTGAAGCAAAATATCAAAAAAAAAAGTCCTCACCTGCATACAGTGAGTATTTTAAGGCTATTATTATTCTTTGGACAGTTTTGTCATATTTCAATGGTTGCAAATAGCAGAAGGAAAAACAAAAATGTGTAAGCATCTAAAATGTAAATTGTAAACATTGTGTCTGCATACTAAGGGGAAACTGGCCAACCTATTCATACCTTTAGAAAACTGAAATAAAGTGAGGAAAATTTTTTAAAAAATGCATTTATATTCCTTAAACTTTCATATTTTGTTATATAATGTGTAATAAGAAATGCCTGGATTTCAGTCCCTGTAAAATGGAACTTTTTATGTCCACTCTTTTTTCTCCATATGGTATCCCCTTTCTTCAATTAGTTCTGCTACAGATTCTTACCTGCTTTTTGGTATTCTCTTTTACTTTTCACATAAATTAATTAACACGGATTTTTTTCCCTACAGTTTCTCAGATGGGCCTGCAGAGAAAGGAGTAAAGCCAGCCAAGACACAAGTCACTGAGCATATAATTTGTACACGACTAACACATGCCTTGCACGATCTCATACAGAGTGAGCAACCAATCTGAAGTAGGCTTCTGAGGTCCCTCAGAAACTAACTCCATACCTACCTGTGAAAAAATAATTCTAGGGATGAGTAGTGATGGTATTTGTGCTCAACCTGTTAGATCTTCCAGACAAGAATGAACAATAACATCATCTCCCATGAAACCACAAATAGCCCAGCTCATTTGTTTAAATTCACCCCGATAAGTCATGTAGAGGAGTACATTCTTGGGAAACAAAAGTGAGCTTGCAGTTTTTTTCTAGCCTTTCGCAGACATAAACATTAGTCACTTTCTGAGTTTTTCCTGTAATCTGTCCTAATTATATTTGTACAGTATGTTTTCGTCGTTAAAATGAACTAAACTTGCATAGAGGAATTTTTAAACCGCCAGTACTGAAACAAAACCACATTGATACACAGTTCAATGTTCTACTTATGAAAGGCGTATTTTTGTGAACACTTACAACTTGCAAAGGATTTTTGTGATTTTTGACAATTTAGAAGTCAATTTTTATGGCTTCCAACTCATCAATGTTCATAAAAAACATTACACACTGAAAAGATGTTCCTGTCAGTTACAGAGAACTTTAAAACCAGTAGAATAAGAGCACTGGTTCTCTAAGGGCTGCTGAGTTGGCTATAGCTTTGGGAACAGGAGATATCATTTACTAATTAATCCAAAAGACCAGTGATGCACTTTTCACAACAGAGGTAATCCATGTCTGTGAATAATGGACAGCTGCAAAGGACATGAAAAAAAATGCAGGGTTGGACTGACTGACAAGATGACAGTATTTCCTATGCTGCTTGAATAGCATCTCATAGCTATAATGTTAATCTTGAGACATGCCTCTAGCAATATGTTCACAGCATAAATGAAAACAGAGTGCCAGATACATACCTTGAGTTAGGTGAAGCCTGCTGAGGCTAGCACTTCATGGAGTCTATCCTTAGCAATTGATCCTCCACTTAAAAACTGAAATCCATCAGCACAGAAACCCAGAACACACCAGAGGAATTGACCAGAAATCTCTTAATTTTCACCACATCCAGGAACTAAGATTCACCCCTTAAATATTTGCTTAAAAATCTGGTCTGGGCTTTGATAGATCTGAGCTGTTCCAAATATTTTGAATTGAAGTGAATGGACATGCACCCAGATAATTAAAACTTATATTTATATTCAGGTATGACATGTTTGGTTACTCCCAAAAGACTGTTTTAGCGGATGAGAGGTGGTATGCTTGTTGTTTGGGGAAATAGTGCATATACAAGGCTATGCTGTGACTTCTGAAATAAAATGCACTAGATTTTTTTTTTTTTTAAATATTGCTAATAGCTTATGACTTAGGTTGAAAAGTTGAATTCTAGGAAACCGGGAAAAAAGTAGCTTTACATATATCTACAGGACTTAATCACCTTCACTTGCATGCGAGAAAAAGAAGGGAAACAAAAGGGGACCAAACAGCCTTTTCCTGCTTTGCTGAGCTGTGCCCAGGGACAACAACTTACCAAGAGAACAGTGTGACAATGCAGGTGGAAAATGACTCCCACTTCTACTGCCATCCCCTCCTTCTTCTGCAAGCAGAACATTTGAATTTCTGCTATTTACTTAACTTACATGGCACCCCAGTTTGGTTTGCCTTGTCCACTTTAGTCCTCTCCTCTCCTCTCCTCTCCTCTCCTTTCTGTTTTTACAGCAGCAGGTATCTAATATGCCCTTCTCACAAATGATAATAAAATAAGACAAAGTTTTGCCTTATGAGGAAAGAAAACATTTGCCTTCAGCAGTATGTCACCCTTTTTATTTCTGAAAGATTTTTTCTAAACCAGAGCAAACAATTAACAGATTTTACAAAAAGTCATTTCACGCCTGCCAAGAGCACTAGATAGCTAGAGCAAATTTGTCAGCATGGTATTGTAAAGTGCATTCCTGGAAGCTGCTGAGCCCCTAAGAACACCATTTAAAAGTACCAGACTGCAAGGCTAAAAGACTTTAATTAGATAGTTTAGAATTGGAAGGCTTTTAATTGCTACAAGCTAGAGTCCATCTGAAGAGAAAGAGAATCATCGAACTGCATACCCTGGCCTTGCATTAGCACCGTTCTTCATGCCTGTCTATGGCTCTTAGTCACTACAATCTCACATCTGTTAAAAATGATTTCTGAAAATGTCTGTACTGAAAGACTTTCTACTGTAGGAATACATTGAAAGGTATTTCTGATTTGAGCTAATCATATATATGCATATTTTCTGGAATGAACTTAAATATTAGCTATAAAAATATTTCTGTTAAATTTTTGTTTTCCAGAATGCTTTTTTAATCAAGATGGGCTTTATTTTATTTCAAAAAAAATAATTACAGTTTTTAATACCTTCTCTCCTCAAAAGTGTTAAAGTTTAGAACTACCAGATCAAATTTAATTTGCAACTAAAAAATTATTCTTTTGTCAAATAAAAGTGGGATAGGAGAGGCACTTTCAGTATAAAAAGCTGAAGTGGTGGTAGAGGGGAAGGGAGAATGCAAGTTTGAGATTGCCCACGATTATTTCCTTTACTTGCATTTGAGTACTTTGAGAATTTGGCTGAGAAAGAAGTGCTGAAATGCCGTGACCAAAACTGAAACTGTGGTATTTTCGGACAGAGTGGAAACAGGAAGGATTAATAACCTCACAAAACAGCCTTTTTCTCTTGAGAATTCCAGCTTAATTTTGTAGTTTAATGTTGCAATATTCTTTTCAACTTGAAGATATAAAACAAGACTATTGAAAGAGTAGTTCATACTGCATGGTAAAGCAATATATTTTAGCACAAGAATGGTGCAAATATGTATGTTCATATGTGCCAAGGGAAATGTGCCTGTTACATGGCAAAGCTCTGAGAAGTTACATCTCAGAGCTTTAATTTGAGAGCAGATGCCTGCAGAAAATATTCAGGACTACAAAGAGATGACCAAGTTTCACAGGGCTCTCAGTGAATTACCACAAAAAGATGAACTCTGCAGAAATTTTGCATCCTCAAGACTAGAAGAGGTTTGAGATTTCTTTCTCTGGAACAATACTAATTTGACACAATTTTTTTTAATCCCTGGGTCATACCTGTACCATGCAGCACTCAGTTGCTGAAAACCATCAAGAACTGTGTGGAAAATAATGAATTTCAAGGACACACACATAACAGTTTTCCTGAGTACATCCCTTCCTAAGGTGCGTTGGAATTCACAGCTGAAGTTTTAATTTTTGTGCATTTTTTTTACTCTACTGGTTTCAATTTCTTGATTAGCTTTGTGCTTACAGAACTTGGGGGCATAACTCAGCCATTTTGTCTAAAGCCCTGCCAGGTTTGACACAGCCTCGTTTGAGATGTTTTGACACATCTAGATAACAGAGATTTGAGGATCCTCCTCTTCCCTGGACTCGCAAAACCTTTGTGGTTACATGTGTATTAGAAATTTAAAAACAGCTAGAGTCCATTCTTTGGCTCGGAGAGCAAGTAGGTTAGACTAGCCACTCCAAACTTTCCGAAACAGGCTGGCCACATCTAGCCTGAGTATTGCTAATGGCTGCTGGCCTCTGTGTGCTCCTGATTGTGCCTAGTTGCATCCCAGGAACCGTTCGAACAATTTCTCAGCACAGATACTCAGGGTTCATACCTTGTGCCCATCCTTGCCTACGCCTGTTTGATCAACCTTATGTGTTTCTTCTGAAGAGCAGAAAGCACATTTGATGGGAATCGAAATGTCACCAACCCTAAATGACGGCTTCTGCTACCTGGATGTAGCTGCATGATCTACAGAACTTTGGTGCAGCCAAATAAAAAATTAAACATATTTGGGGATAATGTTTTTCTTTGTTTCTTTGGGGCTTTTTAGCTATCTGGGAAGATCAAAAGAAAAATATTGTCCCCATATATTGTTTATTTCCTCTGGATCCAAAATGGTTTTGCTTCTGGGCACAACTAGTGAAAGCCAAAGATACAAGCTGCAGGACAACTGAGGGACAGAATAGCTGTGCTCTTCCTTCCTTCTTTATATAGCTGCAGTAAAGGAGACTCAGGTTCATCTTTCTGTGTTCTATGATCATGAACAGAGATATTTTTTCAACTAAGGTTTGTAATGTGCTAGTACGGAGCCTTTATCCCAAGTCGTTGAAGCTCTTCCACTTAGACAAAATACTGAGATGTTTAGGTGGGCTGATTATGAGCAACTGCATTCTGGTTGTTTTTATAGACTGCTGTTAGGAAGGCCCAGTTTGGAGTCCGTGTTCCAGATGGATATGCAGAAATCTAAACAGTTATTTTTACAGCTGTAAGGCCTTTAAAAATTGATTACTGCCAATCTCATGCAAAAACAGTTGCTTTTGCATGAAATTACCTTTTTTAGATTTAATACATTTTTTCTCATCCCTATTTCTTCTGAAGACAGAACCAGCAGCGAAAGCCCTCCTGCATGCTGTCTTAAAGACCATTTCTCCTCACTTTCCTGGTCACACAACATGCCTGAAGCCACTTGAACACTTGTTCCTTCGAGAACTGATTTGCCTTTATAGTGTGCATAAGCACAAACTGTTCCAGGTCCAGGCGTCAGTTTACCAACTTTGTGCAATATCACAGGTGGCCCCAGGTGGTTTCATGCACCGGGGTTCCTGTCTGCTACTCTACATCACCAAATTGATTTGTATCTCTCTTGAGAGCGGGGCTCTGGTGGTAAACACGGGAGTTCAGCAGCGTGAGGCAACAGCTCTCTGCAGACCACTCCCAGGGCGTGCACTATGGTTTGGGAACCAAGGAACTAGGCAACGGTTACAAAGGGCTCTGAGGTAATTGCTATGTCAGTGCTAAGTATTATTATTATTATATTGCTGGCTAGCAAAACCCAAAAGATAATTATATGATATACAATACATCGTACTAGAGCGGAAGACATACTTGTCCTTGGTTTTGGTTACAGTTTTGTGGAATCAAAAATGGAGGGGAGCCATGCCTTTCACTGCCCATAAAATGAGAACAGTGAAAAGAGGGTTGGTATCTAATATACAACTGGTAAAGAAAAACACATGAAAATGTCAGGGGAAAAAATGCCTGTGAGCTGTATCTGGCCAAGATTGGATCCGATTGACCCTGGCTTGTCTCCAACAAGCACCAAGACCTGGTGCATCTCCCTCTCCCTCACATGCAGAAGCACTTGCAGAAAAAAGCCATGCTTGGGGAAACATGGAATCTTTGTCTCCTCACGTGAATGCTCCTCACCCTGGAGGCAGTGACCCTCACATTTACCAGCATATACTGACAGCGACCTTCACATTTACAAGCATATACTTGTGAACACATTTTTGCCAATTAAATTAATAACTTTTGGATTTCTGTTCATGACATCTAATTTCTACTCCCAGAGGATTCCTGCATGGCTAGGCTTTATACCCCAACCCTTCCCAAACTATGTGAAACGTGAATGATCTGCAGTCCTCACTTTATAAAAACGGAATTGCACCACAGAAACAAAGCCAAGATTTTCGAACTGGATTAGGCATCTCATTCCTTGCTGGATTCCAGTGGGTGTTAGGTGCTTCCATATCTCTGAAACTAGAGTGAAGGGCTTGGAATCATACAAGCTACTGGGACCTCTTGGAATAGCTCCCAGCTTTTCTAAGACTGGATGGAACAATCTGGGCAGTGGGATATGATCAAAGTTCCCAGCTTCTGAACTTTTAAATTAATATTAATAAGATTTTATTTGCAAGCAATAAGGCAAATGAACTCACTGGTTTTGAAGGCTGACGGCAACAATTTAACTGCAATCACAGAGCTGCATGCCCCAGTGCTATAAAAAAATACAAAAAAAGCTATGACCTGTGATGAAAACATTAGTGTTGGCCCTGTGGGATATACAGGGCAGTATCAGAAATGCTGGTTAAGTGTTGTTTGTACACTGTACCCCTCCCTTAAGCACCAGCCTCTAATAATATATCACAAGACAGCAAGTCAGCATACGGATGTCTAATAATCAGTTATTTTGTGGGTAGTGTCTGGACTTGCTGAAAGTGGGTCCAATCCCACACAGGCAATACTAATCCTGGCAAATACAGTCAGAATCTATTCGCAGATAAGGGCAGGAGGGGTCAGGACCAGTTCAGGCTTTTACAGTATTTAAATACCCAATAAAGAATCTCTAACCCTAGTCCTGCAATTACCATCACATGACTGGAACTCAGAAATAATGCCTCATTCTTAAAGGATGCTTTCCAGCAGTGCATCCTGAGTGGCTTTAAAAAGAGAGACCTGTCTTCACCCTTTCTTACAATGTGGGAAACCAATGTACACTGAGATGCAATAGTACAAAATGAAAATGCAGTAGTCTAGACAGGAATAAATCTCAGGCAACCTGATGTGCTCTTCTCCAGTGAAATGGGGGAGTTTGAAAAGCTAGTCAAGTGTGGAGACATAGCTTCTGCCTTCAAATCTACCATAGATTCCATTGCACTTATAATAATTTCATTCTGTGCATCCTGTAGACTCATTTATGTCAACAGAATTGCTTTCAATCAGAGATTTAGTCAATATTTCAGTTTATTTTTTTTCATGATTTACCTGTGAAAGAAGACAGTTACCGAGACATTAAAAGTGGAGGAACATGAGTTATGCCTTCCCTTACTCTTGGGCCCTGATTCTTCCCCCTTCTGAATAAGCTAATACATGAGAAGTCGTAAAGACTTTATTAGGATGTTTAATGCTTCAAGCTAAGTCAGTGTATAAATGAGGAATATTATTCTTATAATTCTATTTACAACAGCATTCTGAAGTGACTCAGAAAGTGAGAGGAATTTGAAAGCTGTCCTCATAAACACCTTTCTGCCTTGAGTATAGAAAAACCACCCATGACTGAGTACAAGGTGGATGAGAATGAATCATTGATTAGATTTATGTTGGTTTGGATGAGTAGTGTAGATACGGTTTGTTTTTTCAAAGAGGTACTAAATAATGATTTCTAACATAAAAACACATTCTCCTCTTCTGTTATTAGGATTTCTTCCAACTGCCATTGCAGTGTCTGAATGCTCAGTCTCGCAAAAAAAAAAGTCCATTTCGTCTTGGGTAGGGTTTTCAATGGGAGCTGGGTGGCTCAGACTCCAGGGAAGATCGAAGTTCTTATTAAAGTACTTAAATTTTAATCTTTTCTAGGGCTTGAAAATGTTAATGCCAGCTCATTTCCCACGAAATGGGATGAAGAGTCAGCTTGGTCTCACATTTTTGCAGTGGCCTCTAGTCATCCCACGTCTCTTCTCTGCCCAGTACTACAGATAGGATAATTTGGTGATGGGCACCCTTCGACATCTGACTACATCTGTATAACTACATGGGTCAACTTATCCCACTCACAGCTGCCAGTTCACTTCACTCACCCCACTTCTCCTTCAGCGCTTCCCATACCACATATTCCCAGCTGGAGGTTACTGCTACATCTTACTCTTCCCCTGAGCTGTTTCAATAAGGAATGACCTTTTCAGGGAAAATGAACTGTTCTGGTTTAAGAGATGTACACAGTTGTTCTTTGCTAGTCCCTACCTGAAATAAGGCACAAGGTATTTACAGCCATGCTGTCAACACAACTGTGGAATAATGGACCAGAGGCAGCAATTTTTATGACCTGTAAAAAGTCAGCTGTCACCTTTCCCTTGATACTTCCCTAACCTGGTTGTCTGTGGTTTTCATATATATATGTATATGTATATGTATATGTATATGTATATGTATATGTATATGTATATGTATATGTATAAAACATGTATATGTTTTGCATACATATCTGTATGTGTATCTTATATATATGATATACATACATACATACGTACATACATATATATATATATAGGTGTGTGTGTTTTGTGTTTTTTTTCAGTATAAGAGTCTGGAAAGTTAGCCACAACAGAATCATCTTTGCTTGATGAAACAAACAAACAAAAAAAACTAACAAAAAAAAAAAACCCTCAAAAAAAACCACCACCCCAAAAAAACAACAAAAAAACCCCCCAAAAAACCCAAAAAATAAAAAACAAACAAACAAAAAAAATTGAAAGAGATCAGAGTTACCAGGCAGAATGGAAAATCCTTTCAAAAGACAACAATAGTATAACTCGTCAAATATAAGGTTGTGTTGCCAGGAAAAATTACCTTTGAGCCAACATAACAATAACAACAACATGAAGAAACCATTAAGGAGAAAAATATAGAGAGAGTAAAAGAAAGGGTCTAAAGACTCAGAAAAAATAAGGGCAAAAATCGAACTGACAGGCTAACTGCTCTTTTGTAAACCTCTGCACTAATAATTCAAATGTAAAACCGCTAAAAATTGGAAATGTTTTAGCATGGGTTCCCTCTATCCACACATTGTTACAAAAAATACGTAACTGAACCTGACTCCCTAAATTACATGAATATCATCAGCTACAGGGAGAATCTGAAGAGGATTCAAAGAACATCTCTGCAGGTTGGAGATGGCTAGAGAGACTTCACAACATCACCTTGTAGTGACCCTTTGAAAGAAGGGCAGACAATTTTCAAAGCTCCTGCCTGAAGGGATCCATTGCATAATGGGGGAAGTTCCTACAAGTCCACTGAACTCATACCCAGCTGGACACAGAAATATCTGTCCACAGGCATTTGAATTAAGTCTCTGTGGGCACTGAGGAACTGGTCTGGTAGCAGGGCAAAAAGCGGTAATGTTAGAAAAGAAATTAAGAGCTCCTTTTATCATAGTGTTCTCCCTTCTTCTTGCAGACAGGCTGCAGAGAGTTTGCCAAGCACCCCTACTGGCATAGTAACCTGATCAGCATGCTCAGGCCTGCAAGATCCTGTATGTGCTGGAGGGTGCGTTTAAGCCTCTCCCTGCACAGACTATGAGTCTGGCCAAGGTGATGCTGACCTATCCCTCGTACATTATTTGCATGTGTGTGTGTGTGTGTGTGTGTGCTGCAAAGCCTCCCCTGAGAGGAGGCTCGCAGAGGCTCAAAAGGGGTGCAGAAACACTGAAAGAATCTCCTAGAGGGACAGAGACTCAAGGGGAAAATGTGTTCCTCAGGCACCAGTCATTGAAGCCCAGCAGCTGGTGTCTATCTTCATGGACCTCTGAGGTCCAGCAATAACTCCTCCAGAATTTCTGACTTCTTCTATGCTAGAGCAAATATCAGAACCCAGAGAAAATGAAGAAAGATAGCTATCGAAACTCCCCCACTTATGAGAGTACAAAATTGAGTACTCATCTGAAGAATTGTATCCTTATGTGAAACCCTTCTGAAGAGTCTAACCCTTTTGTGTCTGCATCATTGGTCGGAAAAGCTCATCTTTTTTTTTTCTTTAAAGTTTTGGGGATTTTTCTTCCCACAGGTCTGCATATAACATGATGTTTTCTCACAAAACAGTACCCCTTGCATGTGCCGAATGCCTCCAAACGTCAATAGCTACTATTGGTTTAGGGAAAAATTCTTAGGTATAAGGTATGAAAAACCTACAGCTTTCAACCTGAATTACCTGCCCACTGAACCCAAACTTCCCACTGCCTTCAGCCATTCAGCTGTCTGGTAAACACAACTTGCCCGTAGCAACGCCCAGTTCATCCAGATTAATGTTATTTTCTGTACGCTTTTTTTCCAGGCTGGTTTAGATTCTCTGCTTCTCTTAACCATACAAGTGGACACTTTTTCCTTCATGTTTTGGTTGGCAAGTGATGTGGAAATCTTACACACCCACTGCTTCTGAACAAGCCTTCAGGATAGATTGTTGTTGCCACTGGTATTTAACTCTCAGTGCCAAGTACTATGGAAATACCTGAGGGACAATAATACTTAATTTGACATAAACTTTGCTCCAATATGATGCTTGACATTCTGGACCCCATTAAATTTGTTTTTGTGCTCTGGTAGATGAAGGCCCAGCAGAAGTCTTTATTCTCCTTAGAGTCAGATTTGAGAGAGATGTCTGGATTATGGGCTGATCCAGACTTGTTATCCAAAGTTAACTTTGTGTCATTTGGAAAGTTATATTCAGAAAATCACTAGTCTTAAAGAAAGAGAGACTGAGAATACTTAAAGTAAAAGAAGCAAAATAATGTGAGAAACCACCACTAGCCTAATTTTTACTATCCATTAAATTTCATGTTGGATGATTTAATTAATGAACTTGTCTGCTGCTAGTTCCATACAGAAGACATCATGAATTTCATTATTTATTTGTTCATTGGTGTGGTTTCTTTGTTTTGATTTTTTGTTCTGTTTAATTTTCCTCTGTATCCCCAGCCCACGGAAGGTGAAGCATGATGTTCAAAAAGGCTGTTTATATTAAAAAACAACAAAGCAACAGACCAAAACCACAGTCCTGTGCTCACCTATAGCTAACAGTTAATAATAGATAAACAAGGTCTAATAAAATAAATGCCTGCATGACCATTTGCCCAAAGCACAGAGTATGTTGGATTTGGAGGTCTGGAAAAGCTGAGTTGTTTATTCTCCTAGGCACACCTTTGCAGCTAACATAGTCACTAAGGGAGAGAAGTCACAGATCATGTTTTGTAAAGAAAGTTGTCCCACAGGATCCCTGAATCAGCCAGGCAAAAGCAGAACTGATTACCAAGCATAAAAAAGGGTAGCTATATATTTCTGCTAAATGCCATTTTATTTACTCTTAAATTAAGAAATATTTTCAGAACTGGCTAATTAATGTCTTAATTACAAATAAGCAATCTGATAAATAAATTAAAGGTGACAAATACGAAGACTAAAATCTCCTGGCTAATGTAATCTAGTCAGTCCATTTTTAAATTGTTTTTTTTCAGAGTACATTACATTTTGAGAATAGAAGTCTGGGAGTTGACCTACATAAAGTCTGAATACTGATTTAACTAAATCAGTCTAGAGTTTGTATGACAAAAGTGAATCAAATCGATATTGTGCAATAACCTACTCCAGAATAATTTCCTTTAGAAATGTTGTTCTGAAATAAAAGCCTCTTTATTCCACATTCATTTGGATGCTGTTGAAGTAGAGCATTATGGTCACATTCCTCAGTGACAAAAAGCACTTAAAGACTTATTTTGTAATGGTGCAAGAGATGTAAATGAAGAGAAGTGGTTTATTGATGAAAATCCAAGACAGATTGCAAACATCATTCTTTATTTGCTTTTTAACAGCTAATTGTCTATAAAAGTATCAAAATCATTAATATATGCTATATTTCTTGGAATAGCTAATAAGCTGTGACTACATGGAACTGATATTGAGATACAAATGTACACTTCTCAATTTTTAATATTGAACCTAAACATACAAGATTATGACAAGGGTCGGAGGGATTCCCATCCATAACAGAGAACAGCTTAAACCAACATCACCAAAGTAATTAAACCAGTTCTAAAGCTGTGCATAAGAACGGTTCTTGCTGTGTCAGGAAATGTGTGGTCTATTCTCACTGTTCCTGTCTTGCTTTTCTACTTCAGCTGACTTGTTCTTCAGCCTTGGACTTCATATCTCAATCTTCCTCTTTCATAAAAATGTGCTTAAACATAGGAAATGATTTAAAGTTTCTGCAGGGAAAATATTGCAATGGGACATGGTAGTCCATATTATAAAATCTTCTCTTAGTAACAGCCTAGCTAAATGTCCTGACAGTACTGCAATTGTTTTTATTATGACATAGGGGTGTTGGGAGGGAGCAAGGTGCTTCTTAGCCCTGCTTATCTCATAATTTCTGTTTCAATGCTACCTTGAAACAAAACAAAGGTGGCTGTGAGCCAGAAATAAACAAAGCCATGGACAGACCATGCAGTGTAGGTCAAGTCATGTCAAAGACCAGATAATAAAAAATGCAGAAGAGGAGGAAAATAATTTAACCTGATCTAAAAAACCTTATAACATGACACTGGGCATGTATATGTTTGTCTTTGCAACATGAACCACTGGGACCCATGTTCTCATCACCTCTATCCACAGTTTCCTGTAACTGATATATTTAAAGAGACAGTTTCTGAATAATATAAACCACCACAGAAATTAGAGAGGAAAGAAGGAAAAGAACATGCCCTGTCCTTACCCATCAGGTGATCTTTCCACTATCATTTTATGTAGGTACTGCCTTTCTGTTAATTCTCTCATTTTTCATGTATAAATGTCAAGGAACAGAATTTGCAGACAGGTACATGCTGAATTCTCAGGTAAGTGATGTTTTGCAATGCAGACCCTGTATTTAAAACTGGAAGCCCTAGGCTGTATATGAAGAGCAATATCTTACATGTAGGTTTTGAAACAAAGTTACATTTGCTCCACCCTTGAACCCCAAGACTTCATTTGTCATCAAAGTCATAAAAAATAACAGTCAAAAAGACCCCTGACATCTTTTGCAGTGGGACCTGAACTATTCAGGGAAATGCAATTAAATAATATAATTCTAGTAAAAGATTGGAATATATTGTGCTGAAAAACTATCATGTGAAGCCAGAAAAGGAAAATCTGAAAGGAAGAGAGAGAGGGACCCATCTTACGCCCTTTTCAGTGTATCATGATAAAAAGAACTTTCAGAGACCAACATAGTAAATCTAAGATTATCCATCCCTAAGAAGAGATACCACTTAAAAAATAAGAGGGAAGTGAACATGTTTTGGATAAACACTAATTTTGACTATATTGAAATCAACAGCAAAACACTTATTGTCTTCCATGGGCTTGCATTTCTTCCAGACCTCTCTTCTATGTCTGCTAATGTGCAAATCACTTAGGCATGTAAGGAATGCTGAATTAGTAGCCTGTCTTTTAGCACTACGAAACTTATGGTCTTGCTGAAAATAGAGGGTAGGTAAGATGAGAGGAAATGGGTAGTAAATTTTGAGGAGGCACAAGTTAGAGGAAAATAAGGAGAAGACAAGAAGAAAGAGGAATATTTAGTTACAATTTATGACAATGCCAGAAGTAGATAAGCAGCTCATGATGATGGAAAAAAAGTGGCTGGCGGTACCCAAAGTCATCATCAGGAACAGAAATTTAAAGTGTCTGTTCAAGTGAGCTATTAATTAAAGTGTTAGAAGTGAGCACCTATAGTATCTGGTGATCTGGTTTAAAGCTAATTTATCTATGGTACTTCTTTCATTATACCAGAGCAGAAAAATCTCAAAATGCCATTTTTCAGACAACCACAGCAGAAGCAAGGTTTGCCATATAAAGTCATCCAGGCTTCAGATTGGAAGGTGAGGAGGAGGGTGAACCACACCTTATGAACCTCAATTCTTATGAACCACATAAAAAATGGTGGCAAAGCCCACCAATTTTAAAAGTGGAGTAGGTTTATATCATCGGCAGGCATTAAAACTTTTCTGAGTCCTTTACGTTCCTACATTTCTTTAACAGCTCATAAATACCAATATGTACATGTAGATACTCTCGGGAGGACGGGCTTGGGGATGATGATGAGGAGTGAGATGAATGCACCTGATTCACTCACAATAATCTTTGGGATAAGAGTGATGGCTGTAATGGAGATGCCACAGTTTCCAAACCAAGGAGAATTCTGCCTCTTGCTGCCTCACAATCGAAGTTGGCCAAAAGAGACAGACCTATTTTGTTTGAAGTCACAGTGCTGGCACAGTTTCTTTAAACTTGGTTGAAATTTTCCCAGTAAAATTCACTGATGTGGACAAGTTTCCAAAACACAAATTAAACCACCTTCTGAAAAGTTAAGATTGGGAAAAGAAAGGGAAAATAAAGATGAGACATTCCCATTTTTATCCTGAATATATTCAAGGTTGCTTTTTGGGGTAGAGGCGGAGTGGGATGGTTTTTGTTTGTTTAGCTTAGGGTTTAGTTTTTTGTTAGGGTTTTGGGGTG
>VZTF01008743.1:0-12944 GCA_013397755.1 Cnemophilus loriae
AAGTCCTCAGTGAGGAAGGTAGGGTTTTATGTGAAGCATTTCTTTCAGTATATTTCTTTTTAATCCAGGGCATCAATTTCTTTATTTAAAGTAGCACTTAATTCTTTTCCTGGTATCTGCTCCACTCTTAGACCTGTCCATCTTTTCCTCCAGGTCTTCTACCTCTCGGCTCTGGAGTAGGGATGAATGAGGGATGCCAGTGGCAGCATTCCCTTCCCACTCCTCAAACTCTTGTGGTAGCTTGCAGTTATATGTGCAGTTTAGCCTCCAATCAAGAGAGGGAAGGAGACCACCAGGTCTAATTTCAGGGACTCAGGAGCCTTGGGAGAAATATGACAGCTGTGACAATGCTGGTCCCTCATTCCATTTTTGTGTCAAGAAGGCGCAAGAGCCTGAGATGTTGGGAGCTGGGGGAGGTCTTAGTATGTGGGGCTTAATACTGTGTGGCAAGTCCTCTGGGAAGTACACTTCCTGTGCTTTACTTCTCAGTACCTACATGGTGAGATTTTAGTGGTGGGGAGAAACTGAGGAGGATTGACTAACTTTCCTTCAGATCAACCTCCTCCATGTCTCCTTTTTCCAGCTCTCAAACACATGGTTTCAGCAGATCCAGCGAACAGAAGTGAACACAAACCATGTTTTGCTGTACATCGAGCAGGTGAGTACTTACCCAAGGATGCCATGGGGCACACATTGAGTTCTGCAGCACAAGGGCAATAGCACAAGATGGAGATGGAGAGCATTGCTAACCATCTCTGGGCTTGTAAACACAGAACATAAACAAGTCACTCACCTCGACTGTCCTGTAGGAGATAACTCTGTCCCAGCCCTCAGCAGTATTCCCTACACCCTGTGCACAGATCAGGCCCTGACCTCCCCACCAGCAGAGCCTCCCCAAGGCTGGGGAACGTCCCACGGTTTGCCCCTGCCCCTCAGCCCGTCCTACAGCCCTGTGTCCCCCCAGAGCATGGGTGGTCGGGGAGAGTGCGGGGGCCTGGGGTCAGTATGGAGGCACAGGGGAGCCCCTGCAGTGCAGAGCCCCCCCTGAGCCTTTACTGCTTCCCTTCCCCAGCTGGGCAGGGAGACCCTCAGCTTCTCCTTCGCGGTGGAGCGTGACATCCCCGTGCAGGGCCTGAAGCCAGCCCAGGTGAAGGTCTATGACTACTACGAGACAGGTGAGTGCCAGCAGTGCCCGTGGGAGTGAGGAGGGGCACGGGAGCTGTGGGGACCCGCAGCTGCCCCCAGCCTGGCATCGCCACCCCAGCCCTGCCTGAGCTCTGGGAGTGCTCTGGATAGAGCTGTGGGTGCTGGGGGTCCCGTGTTCATTTCTGGCCCTGGAGTGCAGCTGTGCCCGTGCCTCCAAGCAGACCTGCTGCTCCCTGTGCCTCTGCTGTCCTGGCTACTGTGCCAGGGTGGCAGTGACAGAGCTGTTTGTCCCCACCTCAGCCCAGTCTGCTGGGAGGAGGTGTCTGAGCACCCCTTGTGTACACTGTGGTGGAGACCTGCTCGAGCTGCCTGTGTGGGGTGGCTCTGCCTTGCTGCCACTGTCCCCAGACAGGGCCAGGACTGGGGCTGCCCCCATCCCAACTGGCATCGCTGGGGAAAACTGGGAATGGTGGCACCAGCCTGTTCTGGGGGCCTGGGAAAAGCATTCTCTGGCACCTGTCCCTCTGCCAGCAGTGCCAGGGGTCATTACAGCTCACTCTCTCCCTTCCCTTCTGTTTTCCAGATGAGTTTGCCACACAGGAGTACAGTGCTCCCTGCACCACAGGTAGGGTACTGCTTCCTTCATCGCTCTCTACATCTTCTTCATTATATTTTTGGTCTTCCAGCCAGCACTTGTCTCTTCTTGTTTGAATTTGGATGACATTGGCCCAACTTACAGGCACAGATCTTGCATATAAAACAGAGAGCATGGGAGTTACAGAGATGGCACGTTTGCCTTTGGTAGCTACCGTGTGGAGGAACAGCCGCTTCCTGCTCGGGTTCCTGCTGCCCCAGGGTCTCTCAGGAGGCAGCTGTACCTCATGACCCTGGGCAGCTAGCCCACAAGTCTTGATTTGGAGTCTGAGCTGGCAGGACAGAAATACTGTCATCTTTGGGAGATTCTCTGCAATGCAAGGCCACATGTACCTATGCTTAGGAGCATAGGTAATTTAGGAGCTTCTGTAAAAAGCTCTGACCAAGATTATTTCTCATCTCCTATATGGAGTCTTCCAATATGAAGACTGGCAGGTCTTGCTTTCCATCAATTCCTCAGTTTCAGGTATTTGGAATATGGAGTTTTCTGGAAAGCAGAGTTCCTGGGAAATGGTTTTTCACGGGGCCTGACTGTGGCACCTGAGAACAGAGAAAAATGATTTGGTCTTGGGAAAGGCAAAAGCTTTGCCTCTTGCTGGTGGTAAATGGTGGCATTTATCTCCTTTCGTGTTTTTATCTGATGTCTGGAAAAGAGTCTGAAGTCCCACGCTTCTATTCCATACTGCTTGTTAACCTGGGCTGTGTCCATAGGTACAGCTGTTTTCTGCTGGTTCTGGGCCTACAGCCTCCCTTCGTGGAAAAATGTGCATAAGTGCTAAGACATTGAATGGGCAGTAAAACATTTCCAAAAGGGTATTTTGCTGTGGTCTGGTTGTCCAGTCTGAGACTCATGGGGAGACCTTAGATTTTAGGCTACTTTTCCCCAGTTCTGTTAAAAGGCAGGGATTTTATCTTCCTTGGAAAGGGTGATGGGAAATTGCTACTTAAGAGGCTCATCCACTGGTCTAAATGTACAAAGGTGGCCTGCATTGACTAAAAGGCAGATCTCAGTTGCCAGGTTTCCTTCCCTGCCCTGTATAGTAGAGCAATAGAGAGCAGTAGATTTCTTCCACTCTTTGTAGAGAAATAAATAGAGCATGTCTCACCACTACACTGACCAGCCTTGCCTGTTTGCACTGTGCTCCCGTGTACCTCTCAGTTGTGGCAAATCCCACTCCGCTTATCTCTCCCAGTGGGTCAGGGAAAATTTCAGCTCTCTCTCAACCTCACACAGCCCTGAAGGTGACACGAGTATTGAGTGCCGTGGATGACCTTCCACCCTGGTAAAACAGCAACTCTCTCTCCTGTACTGTGCTTCTCACACAACCTGGCTTCCACATCCACAGCTTGCTCCCTCTGTCTCTCAGCCTTAGAGAGGGGGCAGATATATCTAACTCCTGTTCCCTCCCATCTTCTTTCATCCTTGCAGAGGAAGTAGACCAGGGAAATGACTGAAGAACACTCCCAGATGCTGGAACCCACCTGCCTTACTACCACCACCACCACAGTGTGACAAATGAATAATGCCTGCAAGGAATGGAAAGTGAACTTTACAAATAAATTAAATGTACTCACCAATGATTTTTGAACAGTTTGTTCCTAATTCTGATTTTTCCTGCTCATCTTTCAGTCACAGCTTTAATCTCCCTGGCTTCTTAGGTTAAAGAGTAACCCACCTAACAATGCCTGTGTGCAGGGAAAGAGGGCTAACAAGCAAGGAAAAAAAGAGAGGACAGAATGATCTAAGTGGGGGTCGGCCTTTCTAATGTATCTGTCTCTGTGCTATGTTCTTAGAACTTATCATCTGAGATGCAGTCTAATCAATGGAGAAGGATAGGTAGTTCTTGGGAAAAATTTCTTTGCCCTGGCTTACAAACCATAACCTTGATTGAATTGGTCTCTGCAGAAGTCTATCCATGTCTCCCACCATTAGGCAGCCTGGAAGATCAACTAATGTTACATGAAATTCAGCCTCTGTGATCTTCCCTGTAGATATCCCTCCTGGGATTGTTTCTTGTTTGTAGAAGAGTGGGAGGAGACACATTCTGCCCTCTTCAATGATAAGAGAGTGCCTGGGGGGCAGGAGGGATGTGTGCGTGCATTATGTCTTCAGCTGCTAACTTACAATGGCCTGTTCTCCAGCTGAAGCTTGAGCCTTCTTGTGGGAGTTTCCATTGTCTCATGTCTGCTACTTCTAGGAGATTCTCAAGGAGAAGCTAATGGCATTTGCCACTAACCTATCTGCCTAAGTCTAGTTTAAATGGTACATTAATTTAAATCATATAGTTGCTTTGATGAAACTGTCTATAGGCCTCTTAGACACCTCCAGGAATGATCCCCCTTTCTTCGTTTTGTCTCATGAATTTGTGGTTTTAACTTTTGAATGCAAAAAAAGATCTTATGTGACTGTTTATTCTCATGAAAGGCTTATTGTTAGGTATCATGGCATGTTGTGCATCCAAAGTACACACAGTTGGCTGTTCCATCCAATTTTTGGTTTAGTGTGCCTGTACAAACAGTGTCATTAAGAACAAATAAAATTCTCCATCTATTTTGCTAAATATTAATATTATGTCATTTTGTCTTCTGTGGTGTTTGGGGTTTACACACTCAAGGCCTTTTGACACCTCATATTCAGAGGAGTCTGTGGAATGAACCAGCTTCAGTGACAGCTGAGCAAAATTTCTAATACAGCTAAATTGCATTTTGTTTTTATTTAGAAATAATACAGCCATCTATTTTTTCTACCATGAGACAATTGCTTTTCCAGAGAAAGGAGGGTCTGTATTTGTGAAAGAAGATATAGGAAGGACTCCTGTAGGTGTGCTTGCTTAAGCTTACATTGGCAGGGTGAAAGGCACCTCTGCACATAGAAATATGTAAATGAAACACACACGGTGCCATACGACCTCTTGAACTGAGGCTGACTGCCTCTGCATCCCTTTGAGACATCTAGACCAGAGAAAATATGACCATTTGGAAAATCTACATGAAAAATGTTTAACCCAAACTACAAGATGTGAATCCAGGTCTTCCCTGCTGAAATCTGCTGAAGCATTGTAAGCCTAGTTGTGAGAGAGAGAAAAAAAAGTATTAAAAATTACCCCAAAAACCCAGAGTAGATGTACAGGCCTCCACTGAGGGTAAGAGGAGAAAGTTCTTACGAAAAATGGAGGGGGTTTGGCTCATAAAGTGGTTCTTGGTTGAAATTTTGCGTAAGATTATCTTGAGTGCCATCATGTGTCACCTACAGGAGAACCAGGCGATCAGTCCCAGCTAGCACAGGTTTAAGAAAGGCACGTCCCACTTGACCAGCCTGATCTCCTTCTACGGCAAAGTGACCCACTCAATGGATAAGGGAAAGGCCATGGATGTAGTCTACCCAGACTTCAGTAAAGCCTTTGACACAATTTCCCACAGCATTCTCCTGGAGAAATTAACTGCCCATTGCTTGTACAGGTGCAGTCTTTGCTGGATAAAAAACTGTCTGGATAGCTAGGCCTGGGAAGTGGTGGTGAATGGAGTAACATCCAGCAGGTCACTAGTGGGGTTCCCCACAGCTCAGGGCTGGGGCCAGTCCTGTTTAATTATGAATGACCTGAGGGGATCAAGTGCACCCTCAGTAAGTTTGAAGGAAACACCAAGCTGGGTGGGAGTGTTGATCTGCTGGAGGGCAGGAAGGCTCTGCACAGGGATCTGGACAGGCTGGATCGATGGGTCAAGGCCAGTGGTGTGAGGCCAAGTGCTGGGTCCTACACTTGGGTCACAATAACCCCATGCAACCCTCCATGGTTTAGCAGTGGACTGAGCAGTGCTGGGTTAAGGGTAGGACTTGACCTCAAAGCCTTCTCCAACCTAAACAATTCTGTGAATGACACTGTTAAGGTCCCAGTCCCTCTCTGATTTCACTTCAGCTGTTTAGAAACAAGCAGACACTGCTAGAATGGGAAAGTTCACAGGTCTTCACTTCTATCTGGGCTGCTGCAAAAGATCAAATTGGACGAGTTCACACTGTCCTTGCACCTCACAGCATGATTTCACAGTGCAATCGAAGGCAATATGTGATCAGAGGTTTATGTCCAAGGATCACCTTGCAGAAAACAACCTCTGTAAAGGCAGAGAGACAAACTTCCAGTACATAACGGATCACATACAAAGTCCTCTCTCCTTAGAGAACTGGCAAGTATGGAGAAAAATCTCCCAACTGCTAAAAGCTATCTGCCTTCTGGTATTCCTGAGGAGTTCCCAAACACCACCTTGCCATGGATGGCTCTGGATTGAAATCTCAGGCCATGACATGGATAGGAAGAGAGACAAGAGTAACAGTAACAGAAAACAAGGCCAGAGACATCTGATGAGAATCAAGACTTAATTTATTTATAGTGTTGGTTTCTTTTTGCTTTTGAGGTGTCCACCTCTAACATTTCAATACCCCTTCCTTACCAAGATCTTCTAGGGGCAGAGACACGTGAGCTGATACAGTAAGGCTCCAACAAGATGCATTCTTCAGGAATTTCCTTGTTCAGCCTTCACTGGAGGTGGGAAAAAGACAAAGTGAGATAAACGTTCTGGTGAGTGGTGTCCAGAGCCCTGGATATCTCTGTGTTCTGGTGGCTATGTGAGTTCAAGCCCTGTTAAACTATGAGAAACTGCTTCACCTAAAAATGCCCAGTTGCAGACAGCTAACAGAATGGGAATGGCTGGACACATTCAAAATATCTATGCTACAGAGAGTGGAGACAGATTCATTCTGGAGATACATGAGCTATCCTAGTACACATTCTCTCTTGGCAACTACATTTCCCATGGGAAACCAAAAAATAACCCAGGGAAGAGTTTGAAAGGTCCTCTTTAGAGAGATGTGAATAACACCAACATTTCACCAAGATATTTGGGAGACAATTCCTCAGTTCCTTTCAGTGTCTGCAATATAGCAGATGTGGCCCTAAAAAGGGCAGAGACACAAAAGGCTGAGTGTGGTGTTCCATCCCAAGGGCAACTCGAATCTTACTTGCATAAAGTGACACGAACACATAGGAAAAGACAAATGCCACTGTACAAATGAAAGCAGTAACTCTGAGATTGCTGTGGGGAGAAATAGGATAGAATTGAGTTATAGGCTGTGGGACACGCCTGCAGAACACCATGGCATCACAGAGAAGCTTGTCTCCACCTCACCTTGGGGGGAGGAGGTGCCATGTGGCAGAACCCTGCAGAGAGGAGCCTGCTGGAAGCTGACAGACACCTGAACAGTGAGTGATCACCCCACAGAAGAACATTGAGAGAGCGTGTTGCTGATGTGGCAACGTGTGATAGGTCACTTAGTGAAAAATACCATATAAGGAAATACTGTGTCTTGAAGTGTATAAAATCAGCTTGTTTCTTTGAATAAAGAATTCAGATTCCGTGCCGGTCTGGGTCTGTGCCTCAGTCATCACAAATGGTGCCCAGCATCAGGGATTGAAAGGCAACTAGTGGTTGCACTGGTGACGACGCTCGGCTGAACTTTACAGAGGGGCTGAAACGAAGCCTGGGAGCTGAAATGAAGCTCATGGCACCAACAGACCTTTCTGCAGGATGGAGGGTAGCAGCCAAGAACTATGGGGGATGGTGTATCCCAGGAACAAAAAAACGTCGCAGAGACGTTGGAACAGATTTTGAAGAAACACAGCAGGAAAGCTGAAGCTACAGATTTGAACAGACTGTTGTTCTGCGCAAAAGACTGTGGTTCAAATTTAGATAGTACCAATGTTTTTGACCCTTGGACATGGGACGCTTTAGGGGACACTTTGTGGGACCGAGTTACGTGCGGCGACGCAGCGCTGACAAAGCTTTTATGTCCGTGGAGGACTGTGTGCGAGGCGCTCATGGCGAATACGGCACCCGCAGACCGGAAAAAGCAGGACGCTTGTGCCACCGCGGCAGCCATGCTGACTGCTTCTGCGCCGCCACTGAGCGAAACGCAAGGCTCTCATTGTAAGTCTGTTGGGGCTGTGGAAGAAGAACCAGAAAGTGGCCCCTGGTCCTCTGATCCAGTTGATCCAGAGAGGAAGCCTGATGGTATCGTAAAAAAACTCAAGCTGCCCCGCGCCACACGGGATCGGCTGGAGTAGTGCTGCAGCGAATGGCTGGAGCCGGGGCAGCCCTTCCCGGCAGCATGTTCCCTCTCTGTCTGTCCTCTGCGAGAGTGTAGCAGCAGCAGCAGTGACGAGGGGCAGTGGGGGCGTATGGGGCTGTGGAGGCCCAGCACCACAGCGTCGGCGGCGGGCACACGGCAGCGAGCACATGGCACAACTGTGCCGCGCTGACGAGCACATGGCACAGCCGGGGGACGGCGGCGAATGCCGCGCCAGCAACACAGTGGGTCCAGTGGGGCGAGCATGGCTCTCTGCATGTGGGCAGCGAGGAGGCAAACCACAGAGCCCAGCAGGAGCAGCACCACGTCCCTGCTCCCTGCGCATAGTAGGATTTGCCCGAGGAGGCGTGGCTGCCATCCTGTGTGCCGGCGGTGTGTGGTGAGCTGCCCCAGCACGGCCGCCCGACACGCGCCGCTCCCACTACAGCCAGGGCTCCCGTTTCCTGCGGACCCTCGTGAGCTGATACTGTGCTGGAGAAAAGACATGGGTGGTCAGGTGGTCCCTTCCTCGGAGGGGGCTGCAGCATTTGCACGGGCTTGTGCGGGGGCGGCTGTGGTAATCCTCTCACCCTGCAGCAACTTATGACTCAGGGCTTGTTATCTTTTGAGGCCACTTAGGGAGTTCATGTTAATATAATTGTAATGTCCCAGGCCTGGATTTACATACCTTTTGTGAAAGAATATTAGCAAATTTAGGTATTGTTAAGTTTCCTGCAGGTGATTTGTTGTACTGATTCGTAATTACAGACGTAGCTTTTGTATCGAAGACAGCTGAGAAACTTTTCTGTATGTGTCATTTTGTAGGTGAAGAGATAAATGATCTACAAGAAGTCAGTATGTTTGCATTCCATTTCATAGTTAAGAAAATTTCTGTTTCATTTTGAGCTTCTGGGAAATACCTAATTTGTCCCAACCTTAGTGTCTTTATGAATGCAAATTAACATTTTTGGCATTTGTTAAAACTTAACTTTGTATTTTCACTAAGCTGTAGATTTTGACATGACTGTTTATTAGAGAAATTTAAGATTAACTATTTGATTGTATGTTTCTGGATCCAGATAGTGTTAATACATAAAGTTTTTATAAAGGGATTTAGCTGTAAGATAATTATTTGATGTTACTTATACGCATTTGGTTATATTAATAAAGGTTTGCTTGTAGGTATTTTTAGGGAAACCCTCCCAGTCAAGGCTTGGGCCCTGGCCAAGCCCTGGCCCTGGCTGGTTAGGAAGTATACCATCAGACCCAGGTGTTTCTGCACTAAAAATGGAATCAAGTCACTTTGACTTGCTGATTTGATCTTACAAAAGCTGGACCCCCTTTTGAGGTAACCTTGGAAACCTTGTCCAGAAAAGGTCCTCCAAGCCCTCATTGTGAAAACCCCAGCAATTGCAAACTCTGGGTGATATAGTAAAATATTTAGGCAGTTGAAGATATTACCTTGCATATTTTTGCTCTGTGTGTGCTTGTTGTCTTATTAGATGTATTGTTTTACTGTTCATAGTAAGAAAAGTGCATGTTATGTTATACACTCTCCTGAATTTGGTGGGTTGAAATATGTTCATGTTATAGTTGCTAAAATAAAAAAGAGGGAGTGTGGGGATGAGATATACCCTTCACAAAAGCCTTATATGTTCTTAAATTTTAAAATCGCATTCAGAATGACCTATCCCCCATCCAACGGCATTTTTGTGAATCGCAAGATCACTTATAAAAGATCAAGGACTTGTTAGGATGGGAAGGATGCTTTCTGTGCATAACCTGGAGGCGAAGATATGCTTTTGTTTCCATAAATTGCAGTCCATGATGGGTACCTGCAAGAGTGGTCTGACCAGCCTTGGTTACTCTGGCTTCATCATCCACTCATAGGGAAGCTGAGGGAACAAGATGAATGGGAGCTTGTTTGGTTCGGGCGGTGGGCCAAACATGTTCTAATGTTGGGAGCGTTTTGTTTCATGATTCTTGTTTGTATAAAACATAAAAGAGGGAACTGTGAGGAGAAATAGGATAGAATTGAGTTACAGGCTGTGGGACACGCCTGCAGAACACCATGGCATCACAGAGAAACTTGTCTCCACCTCGCCTTGGGGGGAGGAGGTGCCACGTGGCAGAGCCCTGCAGAGAGGAGCCTGCTGGAAGCTGACAGACACCTGAACAGTGAGTGATCACCCCACAGAAGGACACTGAGAGAGCGTGTTGCTGATGTGGCAATGTGTGATAGGTTGCTTAGTGAAAAATACCATATAAGGAAATACGGTGTCTTGAAGAAGTAGATAAAACCAGCTTGTTACTTAATAAATTATTCCGATTCCCTGCCCATCTGGGTCTGTGCCTCAGTCATTCACAGCTTGCTATTCTCAGGGAATGAAAATGAAAGCTGTATCTGATCTTACAGAGGAAGTTGGGTGGCAGCACTGCTTTTCTGTACTGAGATGGGGACTGCAGTAGGCACCGTGAAGATAAATGCTGAGAGTAGATACAGACCAAGGAAACACAAGGTCTACAAAGACTCTAGTTCAAGACAACCTGCAATAGTCTCTACTGGAGCATCTCAGTTGTTCGTGTACACCTACCTGTGGTGCAGGGAGCACTGTACTCCTGTGTGGCAAACTCATCTGGAAAACAGAAGGGAAGGGAGAGAGTGAGCTGTAATGACCCCTGGCACTGCTGGCAGAGGGACAGGTGCCAGAGAGATGCTTTTCCCAGGCCCCCAGAGCAGGCTGGTGCCACCATTCCCAGTTTTCCCCAGCGATGCCAGTTGGGATGGGGGCAGCCCCAGTCCTGGCCCTGTCTGGGGGCAGTGGCAGCGGCAGCAAGGCAGAGCCACCCCACACAGGCAGCTCGAGCAGGTCTCCACCACAGTGTAGCCAAGGGGTGCTCAGACACCTCCTCCCAGCAGACTGGGCTGAGGTGGGGACAAACAGCTCTGTCACTGCCACCCTGGCACAGTAGCCAGGACAGCAGAGGCACAGGGAGCAGCAGGTCTGCTTGGAGGCACGGGCACAGCTGCACTCCAGGGCCAGAAATGAACACGGGACCCCCAGCACCCACAGCTCTATCCAGAGCACTCCCAGAGCTCAGGCAGGACTGGGGTGGCGATGCCAGGCTGGGGGCAGCTGCGGGTCCCCACAGCTCCCGTGCCCCTCCTCACTCCCACGGGCACTGCTGGCACTCACCTGTCTCGTAGTAGTCATAGACCTTCACCTGGGCTGGCTTCAGGTCCTGCACGGGGATGTCACGCTCCACCGCGAAGGAGAAGCTGAGGGTCTCCCTGCCCAGCTGAGGAAGGGAAGCAGTAAAGGCTCAGGGGGGGCTCTGCACTGCAGGGGCTCCCCTGTGCCTCCATACTGACCCCAGGCCCCCTCACTCTCTCCATGCTCTGGGGGGACACAGGGCTGTAGGACGGGCTGAGGGGCAGGGGCAAACCGTGGGACGTTCCCCAGCCTTGGGGAGGCTCTGCTGGTGGGGAGGTCAGGGCCTGATCTGTGCACAGGGTGTAGGGAATACTGCTGAGGGCTAGGAGGGAAGTAGCAGTAAGTCTAAAAACTTAAAGTTTGTAGTCAGAAAAAGACAGTAAAATATTCAGTCCCGTTCTTATCAGAGCCATGGTAGTTTTGAGTCCCAGATTTTTTGCCCTATGTAGCCAAAAGTCCCAATGCCTGTGTTTCTGCCCCATCCTCACCTTTTCCAGGTACAGTAGAACATGATTGGTATTCAGCTCTGTGCGCTCAATAACAGGGTGGCCTTCCAGCTGAAGAAAGAAGACCAAGATGTTACTGCATTGATGGTGGTCTCCCTGTGCCCCTTGCACAGCCCTGTGGCGGGGATGTACTCTGGATGAAATACTGCAGTACTCAGGGAACTAAGTCAGCAGCACAGAATTGCCTCCTTGGTGTGCCACACAAGTATTGTGGTCTCCGGCCCTCCCCTTCACCAGACTGGCTGAAGAAGTACAACCTGGCTCCAGAAGAGGCTTAGCACTGGTTCAAGCACAGTAGCGGAACAATTAAATGAAAATACAGTCCTTCTGGCTTGCTAATTCTGCATCATATTGTTATAGCCTTTATTTTCCAGTTCATGCATCTACTCAGCATCTCAAAGTTACCCAACACCTAAAGAGTCACAATGCTATAAGATGTTTTTAGATCAGCAGAGGGAAAAAAGAAACAGCACTATTTTTGAATGTCCTATGCACAGACAATGTTTATGGGGAGCTGCTGGGACACAGTGAAAATAAAAGTGCCTATCATCAGTCTAAAGAAAAAATTATTTAGTCTATTTTTCCTAGACTGATCACAACATCTCCCTTTGTGCTGGCCTTAAGCCACATATGAAAAGAGAACACTGTACATCTCAAATGTGCAAGTGACAGTGACAAAATCAAGCTGAAGCTTTGTCATTTGCTACAGACATTTGAAAGGTGTCTTGAAAATAAGAAAGTGGATGTTTTCTCTCTGTATTTAGCACTGGTGATGCTGCACATTGAATTTTGGACTCAGTTTTGGACCCCTCACTTCAGACCTTGGAGCAACTCCAAAGAAAGACAATGATCCTGGGAAAAGGACTGGAATGTAAGCCTTATGAGGAGTGGCTGAGGGTACTGAGATTGTTTAGTCTGAAGAAAAGGAGGCTCGGGGGAACCTTATTGCGCTCTACAACTCCCTGAAAGGAGGCTGCAGCAAGGTGAGGGTTAGTCTCTCTTCCCAGGCAGCAAGTAATAGAACAAGAGGAAATGTCCTCAAGTGGTGGCAGGGGAGATTCATGGAGAAATTGCTTTACTGAAAGTGTGGTTAAGCACTGGAACAGGCTTCACAGGAAAGTGGTGAAGTCACTGTCCCCGGAAAAGTTAAAAAAAAAAGTACACGTGGCACATTGCAATATGGTAATAAATGGGTATGGTGGCATTTGGTCAAAGCTTGGACATGGAGATCTTTGCCAACCATAATGACTCTATGATTCAGCATTGCTTGTATGACAAACAGGCTCCTACCTTCCTCACTGAGGACTT
>VZTF01008755.1:0-40523 GCA_013397755.1 Cnemophilus loriae
TGACATCCTTGACCAGATTTAATACCAGATGGGTCTTGGCCTTCTGGTGCAATTTTTTTTTTTTTTGCAAGATCAGTATCAGTATTTTAAAAGAATCCAATTGAAAGCAAGATCCTAGACTAAAACTAATCCAAACCTGTGTATTTTGTGGGTTTTCTTATTTCTGACAACAGCAAAAAAATTGCAGCTTAGAATAAGTCTCAGGAGAGGAAATATTATTTATAGCTCAGCCTTTTTTTCTTCATAAAGAACTGTGTGGTAAGCATATATTTTGAAATTAATTGAAAAATAATAATAACAAAAAATTATGAGAACTTTTCACCTCTGTGAGTACCTTTTTCTTTTCCCTTAGCAGTCCTGAATATGGAACAGGGAAACATGTGTCATAAATCCACAAAATAATTATTCCCCATTTGCTATATTACATTTTATTTATATCCCCTGGCTGTTATTTTATGTTAAATCTGCAAGTTCTCTTGTTAGATTTTAGTTTTCACCTCAGCAAATGAGGACATAGCACTTAACCACTGTTGCTGCAGAGATTTCTTTTCCAAAGCTTAATTACTCTCTGGTTATGTTCATAAGAGTTTTAAATATTTCCGAGAATTTTTGGTAACTGTGAATTTTTGTGGCAGACTTCCTTTTTGATTGGAAATAACAGGTCTATCAGGAACAAAATCTTCAGATGTTTTCCCATTAAAGGTTAAATTTAGTTTTGTGTAAAACCTAGTAAGGTTTTGGCTTTTAAGGTCCAGGTAACCTGTGCTTCTCTGTTATATCCTTTAGGAAAAAGAACTTCAGACTTCCATGATGTTTGCCTCAGACGGGGGAGTTTGAAATAAATGAAATTTTGATCTATGACAGAACCTGCTGCCTTCAGTAGTGAAGACACAGTGTCCTGTGTACCTACTAGGCATAAAGGGGGAGATGTTAACTGCCATAAGGAGCAGTCAAGAGGTGATGGAAGAGATCAGAGAGAATAAAAGCAGCTAGAGCAGATGTACAAATCTGTAGGCAGCCTCATCAAATGTGTCTCTAGAGAATAGAGACAGAGTTCAGCAGAATAGAGCAGAGCCTTGCAGACAAGCTCAGAGAAGCCCAACCATGGATTTCTCTTTTCTCTCCTATGTTTTAGATGTCAGTATGGCATTCCTGTGGTTATGTTTTAACACCATCAGACCTGGTACTGCTTCCTTCCGACAAGCTCCCTCAGCCAGGGTGAGAGGCTGCAGACTCTAATGGCACGCTGGCTGTCCAGCCATGCTGAGCAAAGGAGAGTTGAGCAGAGGCACACAAGTTATTGCTCATCAACACAAATATTTGCAGTCATCTTAAGTGTGGCCCTGAAAATAATATTGCTGTGTTAGCCTGCCTCTACAACTCTGCTAAAGAGGATTACCTCTGGTCATGCTATACTACTTCCATCTCTGGACTAACATTTTTCCCATTTGCTTCAGGTCTCTGAGCCCTTCTTTACTGAAGCTGGGGTAAAATTCCCTTCCATTCAAAGAGCACCACTTTGCAGAACAGCAGTGCAGAAGAACACGAGTTTACATAGCCTCCAGGACAGTTGACTGTGGAGAATGAATAATCTAAGTTGGGAGGAACTGCTGTTCTTTTTCCCATCATGAGCACAATCAGCATCTGTAAGACCTTTACTCCGGTAAACCCTGGCTTTCAGTCTCAGAATTCTTTCTTCATAGTCAAAATGGCTTTTTTTTCTAGTTTTTTTGCTATTATCTTCGAATATAGATTAAAGCAGATGGGTAAAATTCATCCTCTGTTGATTTCAAAGACTTTGGTTGAGCGGTAATATGAGACAGGCCTGTATTTAGAAAGCTGATATGGTTAAAATTTGAGGAGGTAAATGATGGTTCAAGATATGCACCAGGTAATAGGAGAGCGGAGGGAAAGCACCAGTTACACTCCCAGTGCAAGCTGGGTATTTAGCACAGAATGAAGGCATACTCCATCAGGTGATCCAAAAGCATCTACCCTGCCTTGGACTGCTGCCCCAGCTCTTATTACGTCCAAATGAGGGGCAGACCAGACCATTTCTCCACCAGAGGCGACTGAGACCTGCCCAGCACAGATGCAGGGGTGACCAGGTTAGCAAGATGGGGGAGCAACACCAGGCTGGGTTGGAGACACACTGATTCACTGCTTCCAGCAGGTAATTTTTGTCAGTGGAGCTTCTCAGGCCCTTGCTAGAAGTGAAAACAGCTTTGCCCATGGGCACATTCTCCAAGGAGAGCAGCTGTTTTCATAGAAACAATTAAACTCTGTACCAAGGAGACATTTAATCAGAGTTCTGGCCAGAACCAACCCCCTCCCCGTTCATCTACTTGCAGGTGTTTCAAGAGGGAGAGCTGAGAGAAGGAGAAAAGCAAGGCGTAGCCAAAAGTAAGCATGACTAACAAATTACTCATAATTGAGGTTTGTTAATTGCATAGAACCCAATTAAACCTTTCCACATCTGAAATGGAATAACTTATGCTCACAGCAGAGCTGCTTAGCTATGAGACATTTCTGGTGACACTTGTCTGTTGATTTGCCGTTAGATAACTTCTTGGCTTGAGGCCAGCGGGACTGAGCTAAGAGACTTTTTGTACATGTGTTTGCAGCACATTTTCACAAAGAGTTGCCAGAGTCTGGCCCATGATGACTAGTGAGTGGATTTATTACATTATTATTTTAGATCGTTATATTATTATTATGCATGACTGACATTGTGAAATTCTTATGTTGCAGAACTGTATAGAGTTCATATAAACCATTAAGCCAGAGAGGCATTTTTCATAAAATTCCAACCTAAAGTGCAAATTTCATGAAACTGAAAAGCCATAATTTTATGTAGCATCTGCTAGAATGCGAATACCTCCGCAAATATGTTGCCTCAAAGTGGACTTAGAAAAAACCTTTCCTGTGATTCCAAAAACATACAGATGACCAAAACCCCACCATTTCCAAGTGTGTGTGCTTCTTCCCTTCTTAGTTCTAGCTGGGGCCACAAGTGGAAATACCAAAATACCACAGAAATGTAGTTCTTGTGGTACTTCCAGCCCCAGCAGAAGCAGGAAGTATTAGAAATCTTCCAATAAATCATGTTTTCATGAGATTTCTAGCCCATCATTGCAAGCTCAAAAAGTTTGAATAATAAACACGGCTCTGCTTGTCCACCTCCCCCTCAGGAGATTTACCTTTATATTCAAGGACTATTCTGTCTGAGATATGGCTGATGTTCCCTCTAAGCCAAAATACATGTTCCGTTTCACACTAAAGTCAGCAGTAAATTGGATTAAGTCTTGTTATGAAAGACAGATTTAACTTTGGCCTTCCATTTCTGATAGCTGCAGGACAGTTGTTTTTTGTTTGTTTGTTTGTTTTCCAGGACAAAGGCAACGACAAGGCTGAGCAGTTTGAATGCCCATGGCAGAAGAGCTGCAGCCAGCAATTTGGGTGCACACCTGTGAGTGGACAGGTAAGAAACAGTGTCATAAGATGGAGAAGAAAGAAGTGCACACAGCCTGACCTGTACCTGAAGTGGCAATGGCAGAAGAGAGAGGACTTCCAGGATGAGCTGATGAGTAAAAGAAGACCCATAAGAAAAGCTGTCTCTCTGGTGCACTCTGACCGTCCTCTGGTAAACAGCTCTTCCTTGTTGAACAGAACTCACTAAGCCCAGCACCAGCTTCTCTTCTTTCATGGCTCAACCTGTAAGACACTGGGTTTTGTGGCTGGCTGAGCAGATGAGGAAGGCTTACCAGATCAATTTATGTAGGTCTATATGGTGGTAGCACTATCAGGTATGTTTTTCTGTCCTTTCAGAACGGAGCTTTGCTGAAACTTCTGTAAGAAATTAGGTCAGTGTGATCGCACTGAAGAGACTTTCATTGTTGCTGGTTGAAATTTCACCACAGACAGATCATAAGATTTTCATGACCTTGTGATTTCTTTTGTGTGTGGTAGTTGTGCAACAGATCCCCTGGTAAGATAAGACAACATGAGGGTTTACACGAAGTAGGAGAGTTTACAAGATACACAGCTTGATACACAGCTTGCCACTCTCCTCCTTTAAAGAAATAACTACATTTCAGGCTCAGAAAAAAAAGAAAGCAAAAAAAGTCAAGATTTTTATTCTCTTCTGAGATTGAGTGTGATGTCAGATCTACAGTTTTCAACTTTTAAGTCCTCTCTCTGTGCTAGGAAGATGACTGGTTGAAAGCAGCAATTGTTGGCAAACATTTCTTTACTCCCCAGCAGCTGGGGCTGAGTGCATGGTAAATGGATATATCCATGGTGACAACTTTTATGGCAACAGCTTCCTTCCGTATTCCCTTCATGCTGCTATTGAACAAGTCTGAGATGGCTCTAAGAGCTACCTTTGCGTAGCTAACCTCCCAGGTTACTGGTAAAAGAGGTAAAAAAGGAAAGCAGAGCTCACTTCCCAGGATTTTGACTAGGAATTTTGAGTAAACATTTCAGCGTCTGTGTTGGAGGATGCGGCTGGACATACACCTTTCACCACCTCATATGTGATATTGCTGGGCAGATGGCATCTCTACTTTCTGCAGACTGCACTTTTAGCATTTCCCAACCCTCTAGTACCTGCAGACCCAGGCTGTTATTTTGTTCAGTGCAGACTGTCACAGAGGGAAACACGTACTCAAGCAGAAACATTACTTTTGTTCTTGTGCTTTTGTTCCTCATTTAGAATGTGAACATATCTGCTTGCTTTTTGTATGGAAACCACTCCTAACTATTTCCTGAGTTAGAAGTCTGAAGAGACACAGACCTTTGAAACATTTTCTTGGTGTGTGGGCAAAAACTAGCAATAACTTCGTTATAAGGTATATGACAAATTCTTCCTGGTATGCAGGTTGCAAACTGTTCTGGCTGCTTGCAGTCACAAATGCTTTGTCTATTTTTATTTTTTATTTGTCTTTTGCATCTAGTGTAAGATCTTGTGAGCATTTATATCCATTTAAAAATAAAACACAAAGCTCTTTTGCTGACCATGTGAAATTGTTCAAGAGCAGACACATGCATACATGCACATGTGTACGCGTACACACACACACACACACAGACACACACACACACATATAGCTTAGGAAAGAAATATTTTCTTAAATAGTATGGCTTGTATGGACAATAAAACGCCCACTAAATATAGTTAATATTATAAGTTCCCGTAATACATCTTAGGTTTCAGAAATTTAGAACCTGGCTATAAAAAGTGACTTTTGATACCCCTGAGAGTATAATTTTTCCTTTAAAAAAGAAGAATATGTGTTGAACTGGCCACTGATCTTCCCTCCAACAGGAAGCCTTTCCATAAATGTTGGGTACAATGATGTGTTTATTAGTTTTGATTCACTACTCTGGTTAATAGCTCTCTCCCTTTCTTTTGAGCACAGAGGTATGTTCTGGGATGCGTTGCACATTCCTCCTCTTAAAAGTTACAGAAAACAACAGACTTGGCAATAAAATAGGGGAAAGAGGATGTTAGTTTGGATATAATGATTTGGGGTTAGCCTTCTGTTCTGAAATCTTGTGATGGGAAGAATGTTGAGCCCTTTATGAAGTATGCCCTTTATAAATAGACTGAAGGGATATTTATATGCCTCAGAGCTGAACAGGATGGCTAAGGTGAGGAAAGCCTGACAGTGTGTGCTGTGATGGTGACAGCTGCAGTCCGCTGGGAAGCAAGCACCGAGTACCATGCTCAGAGCAGGGGTGTGGGGCCTGATGCACACCTAAAATCTAAATCATCTAGGGTGAAGAGATGAGCCAGCAGTGATAGACGATGGTTACTATCCAGAAAGGCATGGGTGGCCCGTGGTTTAATAGCTGACAGTTCCTCCCTAGCAAGCAGTGTGTCCGTAAAATCATCTGAAAAGCAATCAGGGGCTGCTTGTCATTGCTGGAATTACTTAATAGCCACCTTGGAGCTGCCTTGGGGCAAGGCAATGAACTGCACTCATAGCTGCAGATGGAATCCTTTCCCAGGTCTGGTCACAGGCACAGGAAGGTTGTACTGCTCCCACAACTTTGTACCTCTTTTTTAAGCAGGCAGAAGAAGGCTGACTGTAAATTTGGCTTCTTTCAATCTTTGTGAGCTGACTGATTAGATCTGAGATTTCTGGGGAATAAAAGGGTAATTTCAAAGCAAAATGGGGGAGTTCCTGGCCTCTGCATGCTTCTGGGCTCTTTCAAGGTGTTTTGCAGAATAAATTGATCTGGACTTATCTTGCAGTCTTCTTACTTGTATAGACAAGTTGGGAAAAGTTTTGCTGGAATCACTCATCTGCTTTCAAGAAAGTTGCTCTGGGTTAAGGGGAATGCTGAAGTTTAGTACTGTTCCCAGGCTGGCAGGCTACTCTTTTGAAAAATTTTTGCTTAAGGCTGTTCAGCTCAGGATGTCTGCCTGTTCCCCTTTAGAGACACTTGGGGAAATATTCTAAAAGGTGTGTGAGAAATTTATGTTGTGACTCTTTAAAGATACTTACGGCAGTTTATGCTCTTGGATCTTGAACTCTCATTTGATGCTGTATTAGTCAGCATGCAGGAATATGATCACAAAACCATGGAGAAAATTTTTGGATCTGTCCAAGTTTCTGTGATAAATGTGAGAGGTCAGTTTAAAAAGAAGCTCACTATCTGTAAGAGGTAAAAGACAGCTGTGTCATCTATTTCTTAAGAGTTGGTGTCTCTAAAGGTGTGGGATAGGATGTGAAAGACCTCTTGGTGTTACCATTGATGATGGCAGAGCAGGAAAAATTCAAAAGGAAAGTTTAGAAAATGAGTTCTGATCACATGGATCTCAGAAAGCTAAGCAGGCTAATTGTCTGAGCCGGAGTAATTTAGGGAGTTACACCAGAGAAGATGAAAAGTCAGGAGAGAGAGAATTATCAGGAAGAAGGCACATGTTTACGAGTGGATGAGGTTACTACAAGAGAAGGGGTAGGAGATGACCTTCGTTAGTGCTCATTGTGGTGAGGAGCTGGGTGTGCCGAGACAAACATGGATGGATTGGCTAGTTGGATAGGGGAAGAACTAGAAGAAGACATAGTCATGAAACCAGTGGGAGAAGGACAGGCCATGGTGGACTGGATCATGGAAGATAAGAGCAGAACAGTCTTGAGAAGAGGAAATAAAGAACAGTTACCAGCTCCACAGGTCAAGTCAGCAGAAACAGGTCTGTTTGAAAGTACATCCACAGTGGTGACAGAGCTCCTGCTGCTTTGAGGAACACGTGTTCCCTCAAAAGAAAATTGAAGCACACAAACACATTTTGATGCTGTCCCAACTCCACCAACATAGTGCAGATAATTCGGTCCATGTCTTCGGTCATGCCTCTAGAAATAGTCTTCTGCGAATTAAGTCCTCACATAATTCCACCTAAATGCCACTGTAACTGGCGTGGTGGAAGTGCTTAGACAGGTGGAGATGGGCTCTGTGCAATGAGAGGCAAGATTTGGTATGTTACCTGTACCACAAGCAAATGTCTCAACTGTGTGCTATAGTTCCTGTGGTCTGCCTGCTGCTCTTGGGAGTGTTACAAGGGCTTTCAGTACAGAAGGGAATAAATATGTCCAGATTTGTAGCTGCATCGTAAGCCCTCACAGACTTCCAGCCAGTATTTTGATGGTGTGTTTAGAAAGTCTTTCAAATATGACCTTTCAACTACTGATGCCATCCTGTAACTTTCACTAAAGTGACTGTGTCAACTGCATCACATGGCTGAAGCTAGACTGATTTTCAGCCATGTGATGCTATTTTATCACCCTCAGGACAAAGGTTAAGTCCTTCCTTTCTTTCCTCTGTTAGGCACCACTTTCTCTGGTCCTCTTACTTTGATAACTGCTGAAATTCCTGAGGACCACAGAGTTAAGAGTTTTTATAATCCACTGTGTACTTCTCTGATGAAGAACCCTGCTGGTGTGCTTCATGTAACAGAAATACCTTCACACAATGAAGCAATCATTCTTCCCTGTCAGGGTCTGAATGTCTTGATTCTCATCCTGCAGCAGGTTTGGCAGGCAACAAATCCCCCAGTTTGCACAGGGCAGTGGCCAGCATAATCTTTCTGCATTTTAAAACATTCTTTAATGCTAGTCTCTCTGCATTCAGATGGTAACTTTAGCTGACATAGGGTTTTGTAGAATATTTGAACTGCAGCCTATTGAAACTCTACCACACTGGGTTTATGAATATCTTTATTGCAGTATAAATATGTTATTTTTCCCTTTATTTATTATTGTATGAGCATGTTTTTTATACTTATTCTGTGACTTATTTGGAGGCTGTTGTTTCCTTTTTCTTTAGATAGGGGCATGTGCATTATTGAAAGCTTGAATACAAAGTGGGTAGCATTGAGATAAAGACTCATAGTATTTAAACCAACCTAATCAAGCCTGGAGACTGAATGGACAAAAGAAAATAAATATAGTACTATTTTGCATATTATATGATGGTGTAATTAAATAAATGGACAAATACTGGATGCACAGATGGACTAAAGTGAATTTACTGAAGGTGAGGGTATTTTCTGTGTGTTTTTTCGCTCTAGATTTCAAGATTGCATGTACAAGAATTCAGTCTCTCCCTAAGTGAAAACCAATGTAGAATTAATCACACTTTGTAACAGAAAAGGTATGAAGTAGGTCAGGTTTAAAATCTGAGTTTTAAATATTCTCTTTTCTGCCAGTTCTGGAAAACAAACAAGAAAAACCAGGAGCAAAACCAAACACTAACAGTAACTATCCAAAACTTGGACAGATGCTGTGTAAAAATCTAACACTAAAAAAGGAATTGTGGCAACGTGACTTGCTATTTGCAGCATGCATTAGCCATGCTGGATGCCCACCTGGGCAGGAGGGCTGTGATGCCTGGCCGAGCAGAGGTGTGTCCCCAGCGCTGGTGGTGATGCTGTGCTGCTCTGCTGACACTGGTGGAGACTGACTTGAGGGGGCCTGTTGTGACTGCCAGAGCACAGGGTGGTCTCTGGGCACCAGGCTGGGGCTTGACAAGAGGAAAGGCAGCTATGCTTCTCCCCGTGCCACCTGTCACCATGTTCCCCTACCACTTAAGATGCCCAGTGCCACCCAGCCCATACCCACTTGCAATGGGGATGGTCCTTCCTGGCCTTGTGCCCAAGCTCTGGATAATTGGGTTTTAGTGATAGCGAGGCAGGGGTTGGGGCAGAGAGGGGAATGTGGGTGAGGGTGGTCAGTGAGAATTGGCATCAGAGGAGACCTGGGAGATGGATCTGTCTCAGGATATGGCTTAATGGCTTCTCCCAATTCACAGCTGCATAACTCATGCTAGAGTCAGGTTTATAATATCTCAAGCATGTGATTCACATGAGTGTAAAGGCCACTGGATACAATTACACATTTATTTTTACCTACTACTAAGGGAATTTCCATTTAGTACGACGTGAGCTGGTTGCCCTTGCTCTGTACTGTTTCACTAGTATTTTTCCTGACAATACATGTCTAAGAAACAGAAGACAGAGAGAGACTTAATGTTATGTGAAAGGATTTTCCTAGGGTAACTGTATTCAGTCTTTGCTCAAACTGAACGAATAACTTTGATCTGTCAACTGTGAAAAGTAAACTGGGTGCGACCTTCCGTCATCGGCTAATCGTCTCACTTAATGACATCTGTTAACTTTGTTCTGATATTAGATCATGGTCTTTCTTTGTACTGTCAAGATTTTTCATTCAAGGTCTAATTATTTCACTTTATGTGTATACAGATATCTTGGGAGTCAGTTGCACCTAGTACGAAGATGACTTTTTCTATTTTGAATCTCAAAAACTGATCACAGTGGTCAGATCGACGTGGCCTTTAAATGGATAAAATATGCCAGCTTAACGCTCAGCATTGTATCTCAGTCCCTCTCTTCCCCTCAGTATCTTATAGGCACTGTATTTACTTCTATTCTTAAGTGAGAGAGAAGGAGGAAAAGGGAGAATCACTTCCATCCTAGTAAAGTTTGATATTTCAATACTTGAAAATTTAATTGATTTGACTTGTTACACACATCCGAACTACCCCACAGGAAGGAAGAAGAAAATGCTGGTTTTCAGTCTGTCCTTTTCCCTTTCAAAGGTTTTTTTTTTTTACCTTTTAATAGTGACAAAGGCCTGGTTAGATGGCATTTTGGGGGATTAATGGCCATTCGGGGTTAATGCCCTAAGGCCCTCTGTCCCTCAGCTCTTTCCAAACAGTGATTAATCTCCAGGGGAATGTATGTGCCCTGATCGCTACTCCTGATAATGCTCATCCTTATAGTATAGATCAAAACACGTAGACTTATTGTAGTAATGGCCATGTTCTCACCTCTCAGGCTTTGTTCAGTTCAGTCAGCCACAGCTTAAGCCCCTGGAATCTGCTCACATGCAGTTCAACAGGCGTTTTCTCCCTTGGGTCCAGTGTGTCCAGTGTTGCTCACCAGTGTTGTCGGACACTGTCTTCTCCTCTAGTAACTCTAGGGAAGTTTCCCCCTTGGAATGTTGGGGCACTCAGTTCCCTCTCCCTCTACTGTGCAACAGCACTGGAGGGTGTGGGACCACTGAAAAGTGCAAAGGCAGGGAGTGGAAACTGGCTTTTGGGGCGAGGGGACAGTGGCAGGTGGCCAGATGGATGGCAGGAGAAGTGCTGCATAACTATGAGCTCTTGCGCCTGTTTCCTCTTTCTGTCCCTGGCCAACTCTTCATTTGTTACTATGCTGTATTCTCTTCTTTGCCAGGTTCAGATGAAAGTAAAATGGTCAGTTAAGTGAATTGCACCATCTGTAGAAGTCCAGTGCCTGTTAGTAAGTCAGCCCATACTGACCAGGTGACTAGGTCTGACATTTTTCAGATGCTTTCCCAGGGATAGCAGAGGATTACAAGTTGCAGAATACCACATCAGCTCTTAAAGATAGGCCAGATGCTGTCTCTGTATGAGGGGATTGTTTTCTTGGTTATATTTCTTAGTACCTTATCTGGTCTACTTTTCCATTTCTGAAGCAGTTTATTCTACATCACCTCCTCTGGGAGATTATTCCATAGTCTAGTAGTCTTCATTGGGATCCAGCCTCATTTCAATTAGTATTTCATGCATTTGGAATAGGAGTGTCTAGTTCAGTATCTGGTTATAAGTAATACTCACAGGTAAGGAAAAATGCATGGAAAGTATCAAGACTACTACATGTAAAGTCTTTAAATTTTGAGAATCTGAATTAAATGTTTCAGTACATTCCTGACTCTTTAAAAACATATTACATGCTGAGAAGTAATAGAAGAACAAATAAAACCTCAATGGCCATATTTTCTGCTTCTGTTCCACATTTGACTCAATGTAATATTTTTATGTGGTATCTAATCTCTCTGTGAGCAGCTCCCTGAGCTGTCCTCTGGGTTTTCAGCATGCATTCTTTCCACTTTAGGAAAAGGATTGTGTCTTACAAGCTTTTAGAAGTAAAGGTTGCCACTATTAGATCTTTATGGTCAGTTAAAATTGTGTGAATGGGTGCAAATATTTGATTTTAATTTTGTAGAATAGGAGGTTTTCTTTTAGTTTATAGCTATCAAAAATGCTATCTTTCTAGTTTATTTTTGGTCTTGATAGGACTTTAAAATACAACAGTTACTAAATAAGTGATGTTATGTTACATTTTCACGACAGTTTATTATATATACCTACAACTTTTCACAGCTTCCCAAGTGGTCGTTTTCCTTATTCACTCTTTCAATGATTGTGATAGGCTACCATAGAATTAGCAAAGCCTGTAATCACTGATCCCTTCTGAGTATATTCCCAAATTTAGTTTGAAAGCATGGAGGCTATTTCTGTAATTCTTAATGAACTCCAGCCACTCTTGATGACAATAAAAGAAAACGCAAAGCCATTAGCAACTTGCCAGAACAGTGGAGTAATAGCCAGTCAGGGCTACTGGGAGCTGTGGGGCTATTTGGAAACAAATGATTAGTTCACCAGCAGCAGAGTAAAACAAGCTGCACAGACCTACTCTATTTTTTTTTTTACGCTTAAACCCTTCCTCCTCTTTTTTCTCTCCCTCTTTCATGCTGACCATATTTGCCAAAAAAAGCCTAGAAATCAAGCATGTGGAGATTTCAATTACACACATCAGAGTGGGAGACTTTCATCGTGGCATTAGTAGCTAAGCCTTCTCTTTTATCCTATTTCCGAGTGCACCTTGGCTTGTTCAATTTATAGAAACCTTCACTATTCTTGGAGAAAAAATATCCAGTATTAAGTAAGCATTCTAAATTAGCACAAGTACTGACTTTCCTAGGGGAATACATTTAAAAAGGAAATGTAACTTCCAGCCTTATTTTGCTTTTAAGCATTTTACCTGTTTATTACAGGCTTATTTTAACCATCTCATGTGTTGTGTAATAATCTGAATTAATTGGTTCATTGTTCTGTATTTACCAATTGACCATTCATGTTCTGTTTTTTTCTGTTCTAGTCTTTATTAAAAAGAAAACAACCCAGAACACCATGAACTTGATCTTGCCCAACCTGAGAAGCCCATAGACACAAGCACTGACATTTAAGGGTCTGCCAAGAACTTCTACCCAACAGGTCCAGTATCAAAGAGCCAGACAGTGTCTTTGATGCAAGCTACAGGAATTAATAAAGGAAATAAACACAACTGGAAAGTTTGAATCCAGTTGATGGCATCCCTATCAGTGACTGAAAGCCATTTCAGGGCTGTCCTTTTCCTTCAAATGTCCTGTTTAAAATTACGAGAACACCACTGAAAAGGAGGTTGGTGCAAAATGCCTCGTTTAAACAGGACTGTTGCCACCACTAGATCGGGTCAGACGTAGCATTGTCTAGGTTAATTTAAAAAACCTTCAATTCCAGCATGTTGCTGTGTACCTGTTATCATTATGCATCTCTCTCCTGCAGTGAATAAAATGTCACTGCATTTATTTTAAGTTCTTGTTCTAGTGAATCCTGTTTGCTTGTACACATCCAGGCCAGTGAGAGTCAAGCTGACCCTTTCTAGCAGGCAGAAACAGTGCATAGGCACAGGCTGTAAACATTGGAAAGCTGCCATGTCCACTCCCAGAATATTTGGTATGAGGAGGCAGGAATATAAGAGCAGTTAAGCTGGGCTGGACCACAAGGCGAATACCCAGCAATTGACTGCAGTGAATGCTTTGGGAAGAGTATAAAAAGAGGGTGGCATATGGTGACTGGGGTTGGACAAGGAGTTCAGATGTTTCCGTTTCTATAAGACAGGAAGAAAATCATCACCAGTATCACAAGCAGAGACACTTAAGACTGCCCTCTGCACTGTATGCATGTGTGTGTGTGGCAAATGAAATCCCATGAAGAAAAGTTTCGGAAAAGAAAAAAGGCAAGGAGAGGAAAGCTATCATAGCTCCCAGTATTGTTATTAAAAAAAAAAAATCCCACAACCCAACATTCCAGAGCACTCACTTATCTTTGCAAAGCCTATACAATGAATAATTGAGCTCCAAGAGATATCCTCTGAGTGAAGTGACTCATCCTGGATCTTTCAGCTGTGCACACACAGGTAAGTAGGTTCCCACAGGATACCTTACTTACCTGGTGTATTCTGGAAGTTAGTTAATAGGAAAAGGCAATGTTTGCTACCCAGGAACAGAGACTTTGCCTTGGACATCTGAAATTTAAGGGAAAAAGACCTTAAAGCTCTGTTTTAGATACTTCCCTGACAGCAAAGTGGGTAAGACTTGATGCAGGGCAGAGGAAGTGGGACAAAGCACAGTCTCGTCTTGACAGGAAGTGCTGGAAGAGGGGACAGCCGTGACAGTCCAAAACTGCTTGGATAGCCTGTGAGAGGTGATGACCACATGGAACTCAAAGATGGAGGCGAGGTTAGGAACTTCATGGGGGAGAGGGAAGGACCAGATCCTTGAAGAAGCTCTCTTTGCAGTAGGATGTAATAGTGGACAAACCTTCTGTGAGAAGACACTAGGCAGAAATAGCAATCATGAGCGCCTTAGGGAAACTGAGACTCTTGATGTATTTTTGCTTCAGAATGCAGGGAAAGGTGGGCATTAGAGCCACAACACTGGTCATGTGCCAAAAGGGGAACCTGGCCTGATAGATATGGTGAATGGAGTTCTTCCAAGATGTACCAAACATGCAAATCACGAGATTTGGGATGATGATGCTTACATGAATTAATTGACTTAAACTTTATTGAGTCTTCTCTTCCAAAAGCTCAGTGCATATGGGCTATTCTCTACTCTATCATTCCTATTGAATCTTTACAGATCTTTGCTTTCCTGATGGGTCTTTTTCTTCTTTTTCTCTTATTCTCCCCATGCTGCTGTCTCTACTTCCTTTAAATTCTTTCTCTTTGTTGTTGCATTTTTCTACAAACACCTTGGAAATTTTGTCTGAGCTATCCTTACTTTCCTGGGAATTGGCCTGATTTACTGAGTTTATTTATTAAGACTTGCTCTTCTTCCCCATCTTACCCCCTCTCCTTTGGTGTAATACTGTCTTTTTCTGCTGTTTAATGTTATTGATTCCTGGTGTAACCTATGGGGATTGTTTTTGGCCACATCTTCTTTTCTGTGTTCTGGCTTTTGTCTGTTCTTTCTGTTGAATTCAGCAAGATCATGTGCTTCAAGTAAACAGAATAGGCCAAGTTCTTGTCTGTATTTTCTGCTTCTAGTGCCTGGTCTCAAGACTCTCTCAGCACCATGAATACTTTAAGTTACTGGTATCTGAACAGGTGCCTTTATCTGCCTCATTTGTAAACTGAATGGTTAGGACATTTCAAATTACTCACCAGTGTTAACCAATAGTGGAGCTAAACAACCTCAGTCAACAAACCCATTTTTTCTCTTTTAATGAGTTCTCTTCATTGAAATAGAACTCATAAAATGTCATCGTTGCAAAAAGGCTGGTTCTCAAACTTTGGTTTTATGGTATTAAATGTCACATTACTTCCAAAAATGTCTAGGATGTTTTGCAATTCCTTTAGGTACTCAACCACCCTTTGCATTGCTGGATTTCAGAAGAGTGGTGGGTTTTTAGCTTTTTGACTACGTAAGTGTAGAGTCTTTGCAGAGAATATCTAAAGTACAGGTGTGAGCTCAGATGAGAGATTTTAGCATTCACATTTCACTTTGATTTCAAAGTAATCTGAAGCTGCCCAGGGCCTCAGGGGAATGACTTCTTATGCTGTATTTCTGGTACATCCTCGTTGGTAGGTAATTGCTCTCACAGGGATAAGTTAGGCTGTAACTGCCCTCACCCCAGAGGCTGTCTGGGTGTGAGTCAAAGTCCCAGCTCACTTATTCTCTCTGACTTTTCCTGCAATGGATGATGGGTGTCATTTAGCAATTAGCAATAAGAAAATGATCATGTGGGAATAATATTATGAAGCAGAAAAGAGGGTTTCTAAAGAATCTGTTCTACTGTGTCATCGGGTTGCTTTTCTCTCCCAAACACATCTCCACCTGAATGCAGTAAAGCACAGATAGGTAAATAGTGGACATGGTCTGAGACAGACTTGTTGCGGGCCATTGATTTCCATCTCAGTATCACAGTGGTAACCTTGGCCTAATGCTTGACTTGAGAAAGTGCCCCATGTAATGAAGCAGAATATGGGCAAATACCTCATTATTGGTCTCATGTGAGTTGCAAGGGGACTGATCTCCTGTCTAGAGTAGATCTAGCTGAGAGGTTACAGTTTCTTTTATGCTAAGCTGGTGTTGAAAAGTATCCATTACCTCCTGAAAAAGATTGGGGAGTTCTGCTGTGCACTGAGGAGGTGATGCAACCCTTGAGCAGGTGGTCCTGATCCTTTCATTCCACCTGAGTGGTTCATAAACTAGGTACGTTGTCTGCAGATGTCCATCAGGTAAAGACTTCCCCCCGTGAGTGGGAATTACTAACTAGCAAAGAAGTCATGGAGATGCCTCCAGCCTCATACAGGCAGGACACACGATGGAGCCTGGCTGGCCATCCCAGCCCTCCTAGGCTGCCATGACTTTCCTCTGCAACTGTCATTTGAAATCTTGTGCGCTGGAGGGCACCTCCAAGAGTGCCAGGCATGTACATCCAGATGAGACAAGGTGTGAGGATTAACACCCTGGGAAGAAACGACACAAAGGTGAGGAGGCTTAGTGCTCCTCTGGGTGCCATCATAGCCACCTGAAGTGGTTGAATTATCTTGGCATAATCTGTAGGTCCTGAAGACTTCGTACTGCCTAGAGCCTTATGCTTCTCCCACTAGGGGCTTGCATTCAAACAGCATATAATGCAAAGTCTCACCCCAAGAAATCCCTCTTTCTCCTTGGGGAGAAATCCCTCTTTCTCCTTTCTCCACCCCCAATCCCACCCCACTGTGCAGCACACAGAGATTCCCTGCAAGCACAGGCTATGCACCAAGTCCAGGCAATAAGTGATTTGGTTGAAGACATAATATTTACAGACTCTCAGGAGGCTCTTTGTAAAAATCTGCAAATTAATTAATATATAATAAGACAGCACAGTATCTTCAAGGATTTCTTGTAGCCTTCTCCTAGTGCTTGGGTTTAATATTTCTCTTTGCAGCAGTCATCTCCATATATCTTCTGTAATGTGGTGGAATCAGTGCCTTGGAGAATTTTTTTTTAATTCTAGTTGCCAGACAGCTATAGACCAATTAATCTAGAAGTATGCACATTTGGGGATGATATTCTCCAGTGACTCAGCAATGTAACAGATGGCAAAATATTTCATATTTATTTCCATTCCATTTCTATATTGGAAACGAACCCAGACATTTCATTTTTTTTGACAGTCAGACAACATCTGTTGAGAACACTGTCAGCTGAATTACAACCTCGCTGGCAGGTAGTTGGGTAGACGGCATGAGTTACTTTCAGCTATTCTGTATGTGGTTAAATCTCTTTCTCTACTACATTATTTTCATTATAACTGCTGGATTTATGGATGTTGACTAGCTTTACATTGTATCTCTGAGAGTTTAAGTTTGGTCATATAAAGATTTGATGCATTAAGATGCTGAGCATTAAGCTGTGATATGAATGGATTTATTTGTACTCATTCCTTAGCCAAGACAAATTAAAGGAAGGGATATTTTGGAGGGAACAGGCCGGGGGCTTGGAGGAGATGCACTTCACTGCCATGGAAGGAGCTCAAGTGTGGGAGTGACTTGGAGGATTTAGTCCCAGGAGCTAGTGTGATCCAGACATATCACAGTCTGAGATATCTGAGCTGAGCGAGAGGCTGCCAAGTGCTCTCTCTCCTGGTGCAAGCAGCATACTAGACTTCTGGCAGTTCCCAAACAAAATTTTTCCTGGGGAAGCAGGTGTGGAAGTTGAGACCTTCCATGGTGAGAGGATGAGGAGCCTGAGCACTGGAGGAAGCCTAATCTGAGGGAAGGGATTTGGTACTTTTCTGCAAAGACCGAAACTCCCTGAGCAGCAGAATTAGCAGTTTGATCTAGGCTTGTTGTCCTGTGTCTTGTATGCCTTACCTCAATGCAGTAAGCTCTATTCCTGCCCTCCTGAGCACTATTCACACTGCCAGTCCACTCTGCAACAGCACAGTCAATTCTGCCTCTGGTCCTATATCCCCTCCATAGTACTGTAGGCTCTCTTATGTTTTTTTCTGCTGTTGAGCAAGACACTGTGTGTGATGATCAGAGACACATACATGTTAATTTTCTAGAGAACATATGGCTGTGGACTGGCCAGCTGCTGCCAAACAGATTGAACAACAGCTGAGTTCTTCTCCTGTTTCCATCAGACATTTCAGATTTTCAGCAAATATGTGTGAGTGTCCTCTAAGATATCTACTGTCTGCCAAATGCAATTAGGGTAAACTGATGGACAGATAGGACAGACAGGGTAAGCACAATTGTGGAAAACTAGGTTAAGAATCACGGTAAACAAGTGAGTAATGAGGGAAATATTTGCAAAACATTAGTTTAATTCCTTGGGTTCTGTGCTATTCTTTAACTGACTTTATTCAGCTTCTTCTTTGGGATAGGAATTAGATGTTTTTCTCTGTTTATTTGGTATTTAACATAATTTGCTCACAGTGTGCATATGAAGTCAGACCGGTTACATCCACTCAACTATATGAATATGTGTATGTATTTATACATGTGTACAAACGTATCCAAACCCAAGGGTGATCACTGCTGTTAGTTTTTAAAAACTTGAAGTTTTAGAAGAGTTTAAAGTTTCTAAACAGGATTGCTCTGTCAAACTGGATAAAAGTAGAGTGTACAAGTAGATAAAGTGGAAAACGCAGGCTTAAGTGATGGATTTAAGCAAAGAAATGCCAATGCCCTAGTGCCTGAATGCCTGGCAAGTGACAGACTGTATGTGACAATGGCATGACAAGTTGTTGAGCCTCAGGGGAGGCTTGGTGAGTGCCCCAGTCTGTTCATGTACCATGGGACAAGCAGAAGATAGCATGGGGTACTGGCGGTTTCTTTTGGGGAGTGAAACTAAGGCACTTGCATTTGCCAGGAGCTGAGCCTGCTAATAGAGACTCGTAGTCAGAGGCTCTGGATGTCCTGCCTTGTGCTCCACCTGTGAGCTCTTGCCAAAGCTTGGAGGAACTTTATGTTCTGCATTGCTCACTTGTGTAAAAATAAAAATCCAAGCAACTATTCTTTCTTTAAGTTTCTCAGTAATAGTGAAGTTTGCTGCACAGTCATTGTCACTGCATAAAGGATCAAAGACCTCTGTATGTATTCAAGGCCTCCATCATAAAGTGATTCTTGTTATTTTCCAATGGCTCCAGTGCTTTAAATTAACTCATACATTTCAAGAAACCGCAGAAATTACCAATTTTACTCAGAAAAATGAAATGTCTGTTTGGTCCCTCTCCTTGTCAAAAATGGGATTTCTGGTGGCTAAGCAGAAGTTTGTTGAATTCCAGGTGGAAACTGCAAATAAATACTTAAACATGTGCAGTAAGGCACTGCCACCAAGTAGCCAACTAAACGATAGATTTAAGGCTTGTTAAAAATGTGCTAAAATATTCTCCTGGAAGCCGTCTCTTTATTCTCTTTTTATTTCTTTTTTTNTGAAGCCCTCCCTTTTTTCTCTTTTTTTTTTTTTTTTTTTTTTTTTTTTTTGGCATCAGAGGATGGCTTGAGTTTCATTTCTGTCTTATGCATCACAATGCAGTCTGATGGCCACAATCTGGCCTTTAATGAATGTTTTTTGAGCTTTGTTGATTAACAAGGTGTTATTTGTGTGGAAAGCATTTCAGAAACAAGGGGCAATTTTTTGTCTTAGATGTTATTCTAATTGAGCCATGGTTACAGTTCTTCACAGATTATTTTTGCTGTTGTTTTATTAGGTTATGAAGGTTTTAAGACAAAAGATGGTGCTCCTTTTAACCAGGAAACACAGCACTGTTTAAATTTTGCAAAACAAGGAAGCCAAATGAAGTTCAGAAGTCTTTATGGCCGCTGACCACCTGCTGAAATGATCTGTGGGTGAATCACTTGCTGATCCAAAATCACCTGAGGCAACATTTTCCTTTAAAGCTAACCCACATATCTTAGGATGCAAAACCACATCGTGTATTCAGTAAATTCCCAATTTCTTGTCCAAAATCTTTGTGGTACAGTGAACTATCCCCAAGACAATAAAAGTGCAAAAAATAACCTTCACGATGCCTTTGTCAACCCCGTTATGGTGGGCATTAATTCCCAGACTTGGTACAGGGACTATGAGGTGGCTGCTAGATGGACTCAGTTCCATGTACACTGTGTCTACAGGTGAATAATTGTCATAGGAATATTAAATTTTCCATCTGTAATAAAAAGATAGAAAATAAAATAATTTAATATAAAAAGTCAGTTAAAAGTGTTCCACCTCCTCTGGAAACAGGGAGGGGAAAACTCTTAGTGATCAAGAGTATTTAGTAGCTAGAAGGAATGGGGATGCCATTAATGAGACAACTCTAGAAGGCTAAAAGAGAAAAACATGCATGAAAAAGCTGCAGAGCATGAAATCCAAACTCCATCAGTCATTGAGCCTGTTGAGACCAATGTCTTGTCTTCCACAGGAAATCAGTAGAGCTGGAGGACTTAGCACTACCTAGATAGTGTCAACAAAAGTAGCAATGAAAAATAGTGTGGATCAAGGGGTGACATGTATAGATCTTGTAGCTAGGGTTTAGGGAGTTGCTGCAGACAAGTGTGTCCTTTTAATTGCCCTTCTCACATCCCTTAGATAAGAACAACGCAGAGGAGTAATCTCAAGAGGAATATAGTTCTCTCTAAATGTGAAAGATATTAAGCAAACATTCTTCTGCCCGTAGAGACTGTAAAAGCTCTTCTCTTCACTGTAAAGTTTGCATGCCTTCTCCTGTTTCTGTACTTACATGAAGCAAGCAAAGGCTAACAGAAGTTTAGGAATCACATGGGAAGGAGCTTCTTTTGTCTGTGGATCTTTTAGACTGGGGGAAGCCTTCTGGGCCAGGAAGAATGTGAAATATTCCCTTGATTGGGCTTGACCTTTGTTATGCCTTTCCCAGACCACTTGTTGACTGCAATCTTGTCACAATCAGAACATGGCTGGAATATGATGATTTGACCAGAACGTAAGCAAAATGGAAACACTGTGAGGATGATGTGTCTGTGCTCTGTCAGTAGTTTTACTATCTTTTTCTTCCTTATTTTTCCTATATTGCTGTGGAAAGAGATAAGTTCAGTCTGTGAGGGCGGGTACTGCACGCAAGTTGGGTGTGAGGCAATGCAAAGCAAAGGCTCGATGAAGTCTATAGCAAAGATCAGCAGGAACCACTGGTGTGGGGTTTCTCAGGTACGAAGCCAAAATGTAAACAGAAACCAGTTTCACTTACATTCTTCCAAAAGCACTTAAATACAGTAAATTGTGTGTAGTGTAAATTAGTATGTTGTGGTTTGGAGGAGCAAAACCCCAGTAAGAAGAGTGGCTGAGCACAGGTGAGGTGGGAGCTGATGAAGCACTGAGGAAGTTGAAGGAGTTTCTCGTCTTGTTGCTGGCAGTCTGGTCAGTGAGGTTATCAATGTGACATTTCTCATCTTCACTTCAAGTTTCTTAATTTGTTATTCTGTTTTATTTGTTCTTACAACAAATTAAGGCATCCTGTTCGGTGGGAGAGTCTGGAGTCTTGCCTGTTGCTGCCTGACCAGCTCAAATTGCCTCTGGCCTGCCTCATACTCCTGCAAGCAATTACAGCACTACAAAGCAGGTGCAGCTCTGACTCTCCACTCCTTCCAGCATGACAGTGAGGTGAAGTCAAGGTGTAAAAGGAAGACACCCTCCATAGCCTTCAGCTGACTTTGCAGTTAGGTTGGAGGAAGAAATAGGATATGTGCTGCCTGACTGACAGTGTGGAAATAACCCTGACCTTGCCAACACTTGTACCTGAGCCAGCCTGTCTGCATGTGAACTGTCCTTTAGAAATGGCTGAAATCTTTTATTTGTTCAGAGCAAATATGTGTTTGAAGGACTGAACCAAAAGGGCAACTTCAGGTGTTAGTCATGTAGTCAGTCAACTCCCCTCAAAAATTTAAGAGGCAAGGCTGTGGTTCTGCCGTCTTGCTTCATCTGGAAGAGCGGGGCAGGCATGTGAACAGGCAGTAGCTAATCCAGAAGATCCTCTGAAAGCTGTCTGATGCTGACTGTTCTCCCATGGGACTGGTAGCAGCACTGTGCTCAATATGCACGACGTGGCTGGTATGGGTCTGTAAGAGCCAAGGTCTGTAGGGGCTGTGGTCTCTGAGGTGCTCCATTTACCTCCAGCGTGGTGATACTTCTGTAATGCAGGCAGACAGAACTGAAGTGTGGGGACACAAATGTCTGAGCTAACAACCTATACAAATTGAGCTCCTTGCATTAAGCAAAGAAGCTTTAAATTGCACAGAATTCACATTGTTGTCTGCTTCAAATTTCAAAGACATAGCTATAGAAGTGGTTTTAATACTTTACGTATTGAACAATCACCATGTGTCCTTCAAAGTCCTGTTTCTGTGCCTGAGCTACCATTTCTGGGCTATTTGGGATTGAGGCTGCTGTGTGCATCTTTAAAAGTCAGTACGTGTAGATTAGAATGGGAAATACATGAAATGTGAAGGTGTTTAGAATTTCCATTTCATTTCCACCTTAAATGTTCAGGTATTGTTTAATTATAATTATTTCACCTCAGTTATTGCACCTAACCACAGAGAATCAGACTGCAGACAAACTTAAAAGGTTTTTTTAAAGACTGTATTTGCCTTTTTTTTTTTCCCTTTCACCATAGCTTGAGATATCCTTCTGTTAGAATGTGGTGTAGGATTCCGTTTATGACGTTCTAGTGTATTGTTGTGAAAGGAATTATCATGTTGCAAATTCAATAACCTGCCTTCAGGATCAGTTAGCAAGAAATCATAGGTCATAAAGGAACAAAACCCTGTTAAACTTAATATCCTCAGTAACAAAGCAGGAGGGGTAAGAGGAGTTCTAAAAATTTCAGAGGTTTTGGTTTTAATCAGCTTTGAAAATTTTGATCTAATTTGAAACATGAGTTTCAGATGATTATCCTGCTTTCTGTAACACAGAAAGTTTGTTCATAGGGTGAAAATCCACTGTGTGCCAAGATTCAGGTTAGAGAATGTTTTTATGGCTATCTAATAAACTTTGAAAATACGGGTTTATAATGGAAATGCTGACTGACTCCTTATTCTAACGAGGCTGGTGGATGCTGCTGTAATGTACTGTGTAATTTATAGGAGTCACCTGTTAAGCCATCTGGGACAGAAATTTTCCCAACTTCTAAAATGCTGGTAACTTGGTTAGCCTTATGAACTTCATTTTACAATGATACCAAATGCAGTCTATGCCAGCCCATCGTATTTTTGGGCTGTCATTTCAAATTTATCCAAAAGAATTAAAAAGAGCTTTTTTAATTACCCCAGTATGAGTAGTAGTGGAGGTTAGAAGGGTGATGCTGGTGCTTTGATTTATTGTTTATAGGTGTCACATGGAGTGAGTCCTGGGGTGAAATAAAAGTTTCTGTTGTTACTCCTTAGATAGGGAAAGTGTTGGGTTTTTTTAAAAGGGACTTGGGGCTTTTAAAAATTGGCTACACTTTATTAGTCCATTGGGCCTTTTGCAGACTGGAGGAGTGAACAGAAAGAGAGGTTAAAGGAGAAAGAAAGATGATAAATGATGGGGGATCATTAATGGGAGATCATTAATAGGCATCAGCTAGAAAAGCCCTATCTGTGAGTTTATAGGAATAGCAATGTCTCTTGCTGTAGTAAACACTTTAATTTTCCTCGGAAGCCAGTGATCAATGAGAAGCAAATCTGTCACTGGTTTATTTTTTTTTCTCCAACTGTTTTTTTCTCATCTCTAATAATTTTCCTGTGTTCTTTATTCAGTTTCATAGTACTCTGTGTAAGAGGTGTTTGTTGGCAGGACATTCAACTCAGAGTTTGGGATTCTTCATGTGATTTAGCATGGAGAATTGCTATTACTTTGCTAAAAGAAACATCAGTTTTTGCAGATGATGTGATGAAGCTAAAGCACTGAACTTCAGGTGATCATTACAGACATTTTGCATGGGAATTAGAGCAATATTAGCATTTCCGCCACATTGCAATTGTAGTACTTAACATTTTGAACTCCTGTTGAAGTGTCTATGAATGTAACTTGGCATTTTCACCCCAGCTGTTGCAAGGTGTTGCTCAATACTCTTAAACAGATGCTAACGTCCAGTGAACATCCAGCTAGCAGTAGTCTTCAGACAGCCTGACAGACAAGCTCTGGCCTTGTAGGACAGCCAGATGTTTCTGGGCAGCCTGTTGGAGACTGTGGAGCCGACTCCTGTGGGAATAATGAGCATCCCAAGCCTCAGTGCTTTCCACACCATATGTAAGAGGCTTGTCGCCCAGCTTTGTCCTCCCCGAATACATGTAGGGCAGATGAAACATTTATGAAAAATAAATCTGAATGAGAATTCCAGCAAAAGGAAAACCCCATAGTCCAAAGGCAGTTCTCCACCCTCAGGAAGCAGGTGAAGAACTGAGTGAAACATCCAAACCAGATAGCAATCCCATTGCTTAATGTGCTGCTGGAAACTTCTCAAGAATTATGGTGATGGGGTGCAATGAGATTATACATATATTGGCACAAACTCATATTCCCTGGTGCCTTCTCTTCATTCTAATTTTTAGGTTTTTATGTATCTTTCAGAACTCTAGACACTATATGAAGGTAATTGAAGCATTAGTTTGTCTGCTGCTTGGAAATATGTGAGGATTTGGGAGTCATAGTGGACACACAGCTGAGGATTAGCTTTCAGTGCAATGCTGTGAAAAAGGAAGGTGGTGCATATCAAGTCGGTATAGGGAGATGATCTCCCCTCTCCACTTACGATTTATAGGGCTCAAGAAGTGCACTCTTGTACTGGAATACAAGAGTGGAAAGATGGGCCATTAACACCTGAAGATGGAAAAAGCATGACCTCAATGCTTGTCTGACTATTTACTAAGATCTTTCATTCAGTAGAAATGCGTAGCAGTTAAGGATTCTAATGTAAATAAAAAAAAAAGCAGAACAAAACCCTGGATACAGTTTAGCACCAAACAGATACGGCAGAGAAATGAGACAAATATTTAAGTGACGCTAAGAAAACGAGTGAGCTATCAAGGGAAAAACTGAGTTTTACATCTCCTGAAAACTTCATACCCGGACTTGCTGGAGAATGCATATAAGCCAAAAAATTTCTGGGGCTCAATAAAAGAGTAGGTGAATGGAATTATATGGTCAGTGTTGTACTGGTCAGTTGGTCTTTAGGAGCAGAAGTAAAAAGGAAGGTGAGTGTAAAGGGAGCTAACAGTCTGCTGCAGGGCAGGCTTAAAAGAAGGCAGAGCACAGACAGCAGTTGATGGTGATCATAAGTATTTTTTTTCTATTTTTAGCTCTGTCTTTTCAGTGACTGCATTCAAGGATGGCAAGAGACCCACGAACCATTACGTAACCGTTTGAATGAAAAGAATTTTCCTCAAAAGTACTTGGGACACTAAGCAGATGGCAGCAACTTAATCCAATCCAAAGAAGGAGTAAGTGAAGTCACTCAGTCAGTTACATTCACTGGAGAAACTCTCCGATTCTCTCAGATCTAATGGCAAAAGAAAATGAAACATTACTGAAACTGCCATGTATGTGTATTTTTATTGCAGCAGAGCAATCAGTTGTCTTTTGTTTTCTTAAATTGATATTATTGAAAAAATTACGGTTTTTTTTTGTTTTTTATTAGCTTTTAAATCTTCCTTAACAGTTTCTTATCACAGTTCATGTTAATTGAACTGATACGGACACAGAAATGCTGTAGTTTGTAGCTATGTGAGATCAGATGAATTGCAAACTCTGTCTACTTGCTTTGCTGTTGTGTTTTTCCATGGGAGTCAGCAGAAACCATGTTTGAGCACTTGTATCTGCCCACAAAGCCAGACTAGGAAATGAACTTCACCAAAGCTTTCTCAACGTAACATCATGGAAAACAGTTGGAAGGAGGAAAGCAGTGGGGCAGAGCTAATTCAGTCCATAACTAGGTGAAAATCAGGTGCTTCATGCTCTTTTGGCAAGGTTTGGACCTGCAGTAAGTCTATGATAGTAGGTAACCACCTTTGAAATAATGTCTATCCTTCTCCTTCTTTCTAAAGTATGACCTCTCACGTATTGTCTCAGTCGATGCATTTTTCATCTCTAGCCAAGCAGGCTTCTACAATACCTCTAACAGTTTTAAATGCACCCAAAATGCCAACCTCTAAACTCCTACGGAAATTACAGACAAATATGTATTTGCTGAGCTGTATTATTACACACATCTTCATTGCTGTTCGCAGTGACTCATGCTCCTGCTGATGAGATATCTGGATGCAAAGCAGAATATGCAAGAAGAACATGGTTAGTGCTAATAGTTTGCTCTCTGAAAATAATTTCCCTTAAAAATTAATACTGTTTTAATTTTCACCATTGAGTTAATGGTAAGGCATAATTTTAAATTCAATTAACTTTCTAGGGCACAAGTAGTTAGTGTCAGTGCACAGGTATGGCAAGGCAGAGTGTCACAGTCAGGGCCCATCCTGCCACCCCAGCCAGGAGCAGGGCAGCCAGGGCAGCCCCAGGCATTGGGACAGGGAACATGTGAGGAGGTCCCAGGAGAAGTTATTATGACACTCAAGGTCCTGGAATTTCTTGCACATCCACAAAGGGTTTCTGTGCAAGGATTCGTGCCTGTGCGTAGAGGTGCACTGGCCACATTCCACCTACCACTTCATCCTGATGTGCAGCTCCATCACCCCCTCCTCTGCTCACCACCCACCCAGCTTCATCCCACCCATGGATGTCCCTGCCAGAAGCACAGGTCCCTGCAGGTCACCAACCCATACCAACTTGCTTTAAAAAGAATGGGTTTAAGCAAGGTAATCCTTGAAAGCAATCCCTGATTTGGAATCATTGTGAATTTGGAGTAATCTTCCAAATCTTAGTCCTCCAGGTCCCGCATGTGTCAGTTTCCAAACTCTGCTGCCGGGTCTTCCTTTTTTTCTGTGTATCTGGTAACAAAATGAGATGAAAAGCATTTTTTGTGGAAGACATTGGAAAATGCAAGACAGTGGCTGCTATTTTCAGCTTTGAATGAGCAGAAAATAGAGGACTGAATTTTGCCTGCAAAGGAATTGGGAAATAATAATGTAGATGGAAGCGGCCTTCTCTCTGAGCCTCTAAACTTGGGAGCAATAGAAACACAGTTGTGTTTGTAGCATTATTCTGATAATGTGGTATACAAACTGAGCACATGTAAGTAGAAAGCAGAGAATTTTATCTTGAAATTTTCACACTACTGCAGAGAAAATAAACTTTAAAAAATAAGCAGAATATCACCTTAAGAATGTTTCACATAGAGCTTAGTGTTCTTTTTATTTTGTAAATTAATTAAAGGCAAAGGAGGTACAGCTAGTAACAATTATTGAAAAGTTTTTGCCAAAAATATGCTTTCCACAGGGCAGTACTTTTCTTCCTGTTCCTCACTGAGAAGAACTAGGATTTGTTTATCGTGCTGGATAAAAATATTGAGCTAATAGTAGGCAATTTTATATGACTTCATGTTATCATAAATTAATTCATTTTCAAATCAGATTCAATTGAACCTCAATTTATAATAATAAAATCCAGATTTGCATGCAACTAGAGATATGTTATACCAAAAATAACAGACTTTAGGAGGTAACTAAAGTATATTCTATATACAATATATGATTTTAAAATTTGACTTCGGTACCATATAAGCAATGCCCAGAGAAGGTGTGGGGTTTGGCTGGAACTGGTTGAATAGTATTAAAAAAAAAAAAAAAAAAAAAAACATCTACATTTGTAGGTTTTGGCTCAGTCCTGCAGTAAGACTGTTGTATAAACTGCACTGCATCTCAGGAGCAGTCCAGCAGTCCTGGGAACATGGCACTCAAAGTATCTCAGAAAAATGTGACTTAGTGTACTTCTATGCTGCACAGCTGGTTGATCGTCATCTGCTGTGACCTCTCTCACGTGTGCCAGAGCACACGTGCACACTGTGGTGCTGTACTTAGTCTGCTAATTTGTTTGCAGGGACGTATTCTGTGGTCCTTGGTGCTAAAACACTTCTAACCACTTCCCAGCCTCGCAAATGGTGTGTCCTTGCCTTGCTGTGCCATGGTCTCCACTTCCTGTTGGTATCTTGGGCACAGTCAGCCATCTGTACCTTCAAATCCACTTTTACTGTTGTTTGCCTTTGGGAAAACATTTTATTCCTCCTAGAAGGTCGGGGAGATACCACAGTGGTTTGGCCTCAGAGATGCCAAGAGATGTCCAATGGCCAAGAGGCAGGCAGGGGCCAGGTAGGGATCGGAGGGGTGGGAACGTGCTGCACCCCAGCAGTGAGAGGAGGGGTGGAACTGCCCATGAGAGAGCTGCCTTTGAGTGGTTTCTTAATTTCGGCTCCATTTAGCCTTGGGTCTCTAACTTGATTTATCTAGAAGGTGTTTAGTTCCCTGCTGAAATACATGTCTAATGTCAGTGAGACAATTTCCATCTGAGGATGGTCTCCTCCTGCCACTCCAAGCCCAGAAAACCAGCTGGGACCAAGCAGCCAGCTCACTGACTTAAAATCAGAGAAGGTGGAGTCTCAGTTGCTGAAACTAGTGCAGAGCCTCAGGCAGGGCAGCGTGACCACGTATAGAGGTATCCTTGCAGTTAAAAACCTGTGGTTCTCCAGTTTTCATCTTTTTGCTTATATGCATTAGGCTGTTGCCAAATAAAAGTCTTCAAGAATTTTTTTTCTGGATGGGATCTGCAGTGCTGCCAAGTCTGAACTTGTTGAGTGTCCTCATCCTCCAAGTGCTCTGTTTCCTGAGGGGCTTTTCCTGCAATGCCCATGGGATGGCCCAGGACAGGCCAACCCATCCTTGATCCCCTTCTGATCACCGAGGATCTCCCAGAAGAGAGGACCCCTTGGCAAAAGGAGCTGGTGCGTTGAGACATACCTGCACAGAGCCAGCCCAAGCCCAGAAACACCCAGATATCCTCTGACAGCTTAAGATAACCTTGTACTCATCTTCTGCCATTTCTTCATTAAAGTAGGACTGTCTTCAGATGTTTCAGCCAAAATGTAAATTGCCAGTTAATTCTGTCCTAGAGATAAGAAAATACTTCCAGCAACTGGGCTTTCATGTCAGTCTACATGCCATCTACATATTACCACGATAAAAAATGATTTTCAATAATTGTTTTTCTCTAATTTGGAAGTGTTTATCAAACATTTCAGCATTTTCTGTGTCTCTTTTCCATTTTTTTTAAATTAAAAAAAAGAATCCACTGGACAAGATGTAGAATTTCCTGTTAAGAAAATTGGAATAAAATATTTATTTTCAGGCCTCATTAATCACTACAGTTTCAGTGCATCTGGGGATCTGTGGTTTCGTCCTCCCCAGCAGTCCACACTCTCGAACCCACTGTATCTTCTGTAGAGCGCAGAGGTCAGTCTGTGTCTTGGCAGTGTTATTCTGCACTCTACTATTACCAGAAGTGCTGCTTGCTGGTTTTCTGTTGACACTCTGAATTTGTCCTGTACATTTTCTTTGCTTTGTAATAAGCATTTTAGCAGATTAAATGCTCATTGCAAGCAACTTATTTATTTTCTATTTGTTGCTTTCCCCACCCTTCCTAATCAGCTTGTTGTTTTTCATGGTTGAATAAGTATAAATAATTAGCACATCAGAAAAATCAGATCTCTCCCATTCAAAATTATTGAGACTGAAAAGGAGGCTGCATCAATCAAATTGGTTTCTGCAATTGTTTCCTCAGTTCTACTCAGTGAAACTTTCTAACAGACTTGGGAAATATGGATAGGGCTAGCCACAGCTTTTTTGGGAAAAGAAATATCTCCCCAGCTCCCTCAGATTTTTCCCTGAGGGTCTATTTATTTAGTGCTGAGCTTTGCCAGACCACTTGATACTACTATTCTAACACAAAAGCAGTTACAGTATATAAACGATTCAGAGATACATTTTGAAGTAATTAAATGCAGAGCCGTGATGCAGAAAATTAGTCAAAATTAGTGTAAAATTATAATAACCACCATGCTGAGTATTGAGTGCAGTGGAATCTGCAATGGTAGTGGAAAAAAGAGGAAGGATTATGGTTTAAGTCACAGTCCTGGAAGTCAAAAGACCAATGTTCAGTTGTAGTGCGACCTCAAGCAACCCGCCTAACTTCTGTTCTTCATCTTTAAAAGGGAGATAATCGCTGTCTGCTACAAAGAAGGAAATTGATCAATTTTTATAAATTACTTCTAGATGCTGATATAAAATGCACTGACACCAGAGTCGGTAGGATTTTCCTTCCTGGAAATCTCTAGGAAAAACGAGACTATTTATGTAGCTTATTTACTTTGGAAAGTGTTCTCAGAGATGTTTTCAATGGTAACGTCAGATGCTCCTTAACTTTTGGCAGAACTTCATCATCCTTGACTCTATCCACATCCTGAGCAATTCTGTTTATTCTGTGTTTCCTATGAAGAACTGTTGCTTCTTCCTCCTCTCCATATCCCTTCCTGTGCTCAGGGTGTAATGCTGAGCAGGATGGAGGGCAAAAGCTTTTGTTGTGAACCAGGGCATAAGGTGCAGCCTTGGCTGACGGTGCTAGTGGAGCAGGACTTGTGAGACAGTGCCTCTGTGAATTATCCTCCTGGATGTGTCCCATAGCCTGCCTGCTCCCTCTCTACACCACCAGCCTGGAACATGCCTCAGTGAAGTGGATGGGGTTGAGAGAGCTCCTTGCTGGAGTACAGCAGAGAAAAGGGATTGAAATGGTTTTGTTTCAAAACTGTTTTTGGTGTGAATGAGGGTGTGCATCCAGTGCAGGCACATGCTCAGGGCCAAAAGTCTGAATAGAGTCAGGAGTCCTCTCTGGTCTGGTCTTCAGAGGAGCCCCAGGGGAGCAGTATAGATATCTGCATATACAGATCCCCACTATCTCTGGACCTTTTGTTTCTGTCAAACACAATCACACTCTACTATGACCAGGTTGCTCTGGTGCTGCAGCCGTTGCCTGCGAGGCTGGGCGCCTCTGCTTCCCTGGGTTTTTCCTGGTCTCTGCTCTCTCTTACCTGGTGAATAGCGTGTGAGCTCCTTGGAGGAAGGAATGCAATTTAATTCTGTGTCTGTGCAAGGCTTCCTGCATTGAGGTTCTGGCCCTTGCTGGTTTTTAGACCATTATTTTAATGTGGGTAAAAATTACGTTTGTCACTTCATGCTTGTTTCCATCAAAGCTGTTGAGCCCTCAGGTTACTCCCAGAGGTTTTATATATGTGTAATTCCTAGAGCAGGAGGCTCTGAATGATATAGGTTTAGAGACAATCTTTTTATGCCTGATGGAAAAGACAGGCTAGGTAGTACTTCATTTTCATGTTGTTACCAAGTATAAATGTTTCAATAATTTTTATTTACATTTTTTTAAGTTCATGAGTAAAAGAACCAAATTTGTGAGTGTTAGCGACAAAACAATTATGTTGGATGTGTCCTGGGTGAAAGACACATTCTGTTCTTGTATGTTCAGGTCAGGCTCTGGACACAGCAGAGAGGACAGCAAACAAGTCTGATACTAAAGCTAACGCTGTAGATGATACTCCAACAAAATTCTGGGGAGTCCTTGTTTATTCCAGACCTAAGAAGCAGATTCTTCTGAGGTGTGGTAGGAGCCAACAACAACAGAAACGATCTGAATGCCTAGTTTGGCTGTAGGAGTTGCAGAGGAGCCGGGTTAGGTGTTTCCTGCAGCACCTTCAGAGTATATCACCCACTGGGGCAAGAGGCTCACTGGAAAAGCAGGGAAAAGCAGGAAAAGCTGTGGTGAGAAGAACAAGGTGTTGGTGATGAGTCATCTGCTAAGGACCAATTTTTGTATGATCCAGGCCAAACTAAGCTGATTCCTACTTTGAGCAGAGTATTTGTAAGAAAGTGGTGGTGAATTGATGGAGGAATCCTTATTGAGATGGGGGTCATCTTGATTTGTCCTTTTGCCATCAGTCACGTTTTCTGTTCCAGTCTAACGAGGAGTGTTTGAGAAGTGCATGAGGTAACCAGGAACCAGTTGATTTTGTTTTGCTCCCTGGAGCAAAAGTATTACTAAGTCATGTAGTCACTGTTGTTGTTGGGGACGTCGACCTTGCTGAGGCCACCTGGCCATGGGAATGTTTTGGACCTCTGTGTCCAAGGAGTCCTTCCTCTTCCATAGAGCCCTCCATGTGCAGGGCCTGATGGACGGCTCCATGCTGGCATCCATGGCACTGCCCAGGCACTAAAGGAATAGCAGAGTGAGAGAGAGGGCAGGCAAAAAGGCAAAGAAAGAGCCAGTGAAAGAGAAATGCAATAGGCTGGAAGGGCAATGATGATGGGAATGGGAGAAGAGACTGTAAGTGCTCAGAAAGATAGAGAGTTATAATAGTTTAAATAGCAGGAAGATCTTCTGACAAAAATGTGAAGAAAAACTTGGAAGAAGTAAATTAAGGAAGGTTAGAAAGAAAGATCACAAGATAGAAGAAGCAGAAGAAAGACCAGTTAGATTAAAGAGAGAGACAGTGAGGAAAGGAGGCATGGTGGGTGTGAGAATTAAAAAACTCTTGGCTGGCAGTGGGGCAAGAAGGAGGAGCACACACAGAAAGTCAATGAGTGACCAGGGCAGGGCTGCTGATGGGGAGGATGAGAAGTTACAGCCATGGAGACTCTGCACCAGGGTTGTCTTCTGCAGGCTGCCCCCCCAGCAACTTTCTATGGGAGCCTGATTTCACTGGTCAGTGAGGGGTCTTGGGATTTAGCTCTTTAAGTCATAACATGCTGATGTAACACAGCTGTCAAATTGTGTAATTGACATTTATATAACCCCTGTTATTCCAATCTGGACTAAGAAAAGATTGCACCCTGCCAAAACCTTTCGTACTTGAAACATGATGAAATATTACCTCACTAACACTGCATGTACTAATTAAAGTACACTAATTAGTTATTTGAGACCCCAAAGGTTAGGCACACATGGATTACCCACTGTAATTTGGGGAGGGAGGGGAGCACATGTACAACATAGTCTCTCTAGGGTTCCCAATGTGAACATTTCCTCCTCCCTGCCTCAAGCTGCTCTTGGCCACTTTGTTGAAGCTGCATTAAGATATGTCTACTCGATTACAAACGTAACAACAATGCCACTTACGCTGTGTAAAATCCTGTCTAGAAATTGCCACATTATTTTTGCTTGGATCTTTTTTATTTGGGACAGTCGTCTGATCTGTTCCTTAAGTGAAGGCATATGGGAAGACACTGCAGCATGAGCTTGCAAACTGATGTGGTGTGGGGGTAGAAGGGGCTTTGGGCAGCCTTCAGCTCTCTGCAGCTTTGGGTCTACAGCATTCTCAGTGCAGGAAGACACAAGAGCTCAACGATGCACGATGTCAAGTGATGTGGTCATGGCTGCACAGCCCTTTTCAGGGCCATGTCTACCTTAATATTACTTGCATGCAATTTTCTGTTCATATTGGTCCTATGTATATAGACCCCATTAAAGAATTGGGGGGGTTGTGTTGTTGCATGCTGTGCCAACTAGAACAGAAAATACAATATCTAAGGTATCTGCCCCAGAAGGCTTGCAATCGGCATGATTTATTTGGCAGAGAAGTAATTTATTTATTCCTTTCTGGTTCTTTGCTACCCACTTGTAAAATGTTTATGTGAGCTGCTCTCTGATGGCTAGTACTTCTTTAGTTGAATTATTTGAACTTAGAAAACAAATTCTTTCTTTCACTAATGGATTTCCAGTAGTGTTTATCACATTTCTCTTTAGCTGTTTCTTTCTGTAAAAGAGTCTGAGCCATTCCCACTGGGAAATATTTGAGTCTGTTGGAAGACAAGGTTCTGGCCCATTTTCACCTAAAATCACCAAGATTTGAATATGGGAGCTTGAGGGCCTGGAAGTGTTATGCCACAATAGTCACTTCTCAGCTGATCCTCCCAGCAACAACCCAGTATGAGAGTTTTCCAGGGGAAAGAAAGTTGGGGAATGAGTTCCTCTCAGCTAGCTGAGGTAACTGAACCATGGTAATTGCCACATACTTGGTGGGACTTAGTCTGCCAAGTGCCAAATAGAAGAGAGGAGGCTGCTTCTCATACCTTTCTACCAGCGTTTTGTGAGTGATTCACCAAAGGTTGCCTATACCCTTATTTATGTAAATTATCTCTAGGTGCTGAGTGCTTCTGTCTTTCCCTTATGTACAGAATGCAAACATGCAGCTACTAATGTCATGTATTAATGGGGTCATCAGCACAAACAGAACCAAGCCCCTTCATCTCACTATGGATTTTTTTCTGAAATGCTCTTTCTCCCACTGCATAATATATGTAAATGCTCTGAGCAGAATATTAGTCCACAGTGTTTCTCTTAGCTCTAGTTTGCTTATTTCCACTTTTGTGAGCATGAAGTCAGACAGGTCCCATGGGTCAAAGCCAATATCTCTAGTGCTCCCTGGAAAGTGCTGAAGTTACCTGCTCTTTCAAAGAGGATGACTCCATCGTTGTATATTGCAGTGTTCCCCATCAAACCCCAGCTCAATGCCATGATACTTCCCTGAAGGCTGATGTCTCACCCCAAGGCAGGTCATGCACAGATAGAAGTAAGGACTTGTGAAGAAAGAGCTTTTTAAATGGGATGGGGAAAATCATGTGGATGGAAATGGACTTTCATCTTCTCTAATCGGGAGTCCAGCACAGTGGAGGTCACTTCATGTGTGATTAATTTTATTCCCTTATATTATAATGAAGTATGCTTTCTTTGCCCCGCTTCTTTTGGTCTGTTTGATTTCCCATTAATTTAGTAGTCTCTTTTGTAAGCTTGGGATAAATTGTGCCCTTCAGTGTTTGCTGAATTGGGGCTACTCAGCACCTTTCAGGTCTGAGCCTTAGCATGGAGCCAAAACAGATGCTGGATGGTAAAATGAGGACATTGCCTCAGTCTTTCTGAGTTTTGCATTATCATGGGGTCTGTCTCTAAAGGTATTATCATGGTGTATATCTCTAAAACAGCCATATGCAAAGGGATGAATTAGTTTTTGTACTTATCCTCTGCTTCTCAGTGTGGGAAATTGTTTCTCAGAACTAAGCTTCCCACAGAAGATTGCATTTGATAGATTTACTCCAGAAGTTTGGCCGAGAGAAATTTTGAAAGTGAAGTCATAATTTACACATGAAATTTCAGATTCAGGATCTTTTTTTCAAGCTTCTTTGTTGTTTAAAAGTTAAGTAAAGGTTTGTGCTTGTTTAATTTAGCTTTGATGATTGATTTTTGGGTTGAACACTGAGAAGAAAAAGAGAGAATGTCTTACCATGATGTATATGTTTATTAAAAAAAAAAAACAAACAAACACACACACACACAAAATTTAGGGCTAAACCCAAAACCAACAACAAGACACATGAGAGAAGTTTGGAGGAAGATTTTTGTCTCATCAGCCTGTTGGAGTGCATCATGCCATGTATGGGATAAGCTGTTGAACAGTCTGCAAGTCCTGCAGGTTTCCTGAGAAATCAAGGAAAAATATATAGAGAGCAATTTGCTGCTAGGAGGATTAGCACTAGAGAGCCTCTAGTAGCAGATCTTTTCTTGTGAGAGAAGCTCCACACAGAGGGGGATGAAGTTCTGGTGCAGCAGCATGTGGGGTTTGTTTGAATGCCTTGGTACAGTTCCCTGCTGTCCTCCAGACCCCTTCAACAAGGCAGAGACGTGAGGAGGTCACTGGAACGCAAGTGATGGTGCATCTCTTGATGTCCAGCTCTCACACTACCAGCTCACCTCAGAAGCAAGGCATCAGGAGCAGCGTTGCCTCTGCATTACCACCAGTTCTCCATGGTTCCCTGCTCAGCCCACTGTCTACTGTCAATCCCTTTCCATGGGACTCAACTCTCTCATAATATTTTTGATATCTGTAGACAGGTTAAACTCAAAACGGATGGAAGAGGTGCAGCACCTAGAAGGATACAGTCCTCAGCCAGTTTAGGTGTCTAACTATGCTTTTTCCTTTCTGCTGTTGTACCGTGACCTCCTTCAAGGCTAAAGCATATATTCCAACAATAAACATCTCTGTAGGTGGGTTGACACATAACACTCCTGATGGATGGGTCCATACTGTCTCCTGAATTACTACAGAAAATATGGCTGTGTCCACTAAAAAAATGTCTCTAGTGAGTGTCTGTTGAGATGGAGAGATGAGCTGTGTGCCTGACTCTTGATTTCCTTATGCTTCTTCTGATGAGCCCCTGTGTGTGGAAGAATGCTGTGCTAGCTGTGCTTGAGCTCACCTTGCCCTGGGGATGGCCTGCTGTCCCCACCAGTCCACTCTCTTGCTCTTTAGGGCAAGGAACAAGCAAAATGCATGTTGTGTGATTTCGCATCCCATCTTCCACCTATTTGAGCTAATCTTTGAAAGTGTTTCATTTTCCTGATGTCACACCTTCTGCCTACTGACTGGCTAAACAGAAAAATGGCAGGGGAATATGCTCCAGCTAATTTATGGGAAAGTAACACAGAAGTAACAAAAGCCACTTTTTTCCTGTGGTTTTTGTTACTGTAAAATGGGACTGGATGGGAATCCTGGGTACACTTTAATAATTCCCAGATACTAATAAGAAATGATCCAGCAGCTTGCGGTACTCAAGATTTCAGGAAGAGCAACAAATGACTGTGACTTCTTCTGATCCACATCAACAAGACCACAAACCACTGATCTCCAAAGAAATGGTGCATCCAGAAAACCTACTAGACGGTTTTATGAAAGAGTCATTGTTTTTCAAAACAAAATGAATGTGGAAAGGACAATTTTTGGCAAGTAATTACATCTGTAATGGAAAACATATTGTCTCATTAAACTACACTCTTAATCTTCCTCACTTATTTATCGGCTTTTGATGGAGCAGAGTCTGGGATTTATATTCTGTCTAATGTCCCACAGAACTTTTGTCCAGTAAAAAAGGTCATCTGTAAATTTCACATAGGCAAGTGTAACATTTTCCTAGCATAACATCATCTTTAAAAAAGGCGAAAAAAAAGACACGACATTAAAAGTTAAAAGCTGCCGTAAACCTAAGAAAATACATTTGTTCAGCTGAGCCCACATTAAGCTTGATTTGCTTCATTTGGAAACAGCTGAAACTGGGCAATCTTGAGCTCGTAGTGAGAAATATCAATTTAACATGTAGTTGGTGTGCTAAGGGCTGCCCTGTTCCAATTAAAAATCCACTGTGTTTTTATGGTGGTATTCTGGAGGGTGTCTTGAGTTGCTGATGAATGCTGACAGGACTATTAAAGCTGTGAAACAACATCACTTGAATGTGGCACAAAATGAAAGAAAGGCACTGCCATGCTGCTCTTGGGTGTTATTATCCTGATTAAAAATTGGAGCCAAAGTGAAAATCATCCCTGGGCAATGCATTTATTTATTTATTTATTTATCCCCTTAAAATGACTTCATGGTATTGGTAGCTGTGTTTCTTGACGGGAACCCTTAAGGCACTGTGATTAAGTGAAGGAGCGTTTCTTATTAACCCCTCTTTCTTGTGCCTAGAAGCACAGATGAAGAATGACTGAGCGTGCTGTGTGGCAGTATGAATATGCAATGCTGAGAGCTGGACAGGCGCCTGACTGTTAACGTTTTCTGGCACTCTTGGTTATTAAAAAGCCTTCTCTCAGCACAGTTTTGAGAGTCATGTCAGCAGGCCTTTGAAATTCAGTGGGGAAAGAGTCACCTGGATAGAACATAGCCTTTCATTTGTCCCCTTAAATTGCCCGTGACGAGCTGAAAATACCTTTTTTTTGCCATGTATTCAAAACCCTAGGAGTCATTCAGATGATGACTTGACCCACAAGCTAAGCAGCCAAGCAAGAGCCTCACCAGCTTGAGGTTTTGGTGCTAAATCAAGCATCTCACAGGCTTTTCTGTGTGAGATGTGGGAACTGGCAGGTTAGAAATAAAGTAGACTTCTTTGCATAAGGTCAAAACAACACTTATTTTCAATGCATGATTGTAGGGTGATTTTAATTAGCTTTCTTCCTGTCCTAAGCCAGCACATGAGCAGAGTACATGGCAGAGTTGAGCATGGGCAGAGAACTGGGCATGGCTGGGGAGCTGGGGGCAAAGAGGGATGCTGGATGGAGATGGGGCTGGCACAAGGAGTGGATGGTGCCTTCAGCCCCGTGAAGAGGCAGCCTCCTCCCAGCCTTGTAAGTAATGGGGCTCACCTGATAGCCAGTGCAGAAGTGGGAACAAATAAGCACTCATTTTCCGTCCAATCAAGATATTGATAAACTTAACTGAGGCACAAAGGGTATGAGGAAAAAGAGTGGCTAATTGTCTATACACCAGTGCCCCTAACCTGGTAATAAATTTGTCTGCGATGCTGTTACTGGATGCTGCTACTGGATGCTGCCCATAGAACTCACATGCCTGGAATGCAAAAGCCCGTGAACATAACCTATTTAGGAAGAGTCAAGAGGGGAAGGGGAATGGCGAGACACATAAAACGAGCGGTTATCTCCTTCTGAGTCACTGGGCATCCTCTCCCTTTCCTTCTTCTCCTCCGCTACTCCACACCCCCACAGTTTGCACTCTGGTTTCAGGGGACTTGTGGTTGGAGAATGTGGAGCGGGGAGAAAACATCTGCTTTTGTCCCAGCAACTGACAGGTTTCCCTGGAGGGTGCATGCCTGTGGCAGCACAGCATGAAATGCCCTTCACGCAGGTACTGGCACCAGAGAGAAAATTGTCCCAGCAGACAGGAGGTCTCAGCTGGTACAGCTGCTTGTGGCTGGGCTCGGTGTTTCTGCACAGTAGAGAAGAGATGGATAGCAGTGGCTTTATCCTTACTGTTTCTCTAACCTTGAGAAAAAAAAATTGTATATGTTTCTTGTTACTGTAGATTCCTGTGTAGAGGAGTGTAGAAGATGGGGATACAGCATCCAGCATGGATGCTCATCTCTTTGAAGGAGCTGCTGAAGCCTAGAGATGACATAGAAAAAATCCACTCAAACCACTAAAGTGTTGTAAGGAAATGTCAGTTAGCAACAAAAATTAAAATTTGGCCCTGCATGGTATTATGTGAAGTAGCTGCACATGGGAAAGGGTCTGGTTATGTCTCTTGCTGTTCTTTGTTCCTGGCATGGTTCATGTGAGGTCATGAAAATTATGCCGAGTGCTTTTCTGTGAAAAAACAGGAGATGCTTTTAGTTAGCATTCAACAGAATTCACAAAAATCACTGTAATAGGCTTTTTTAATGCCTCCCTACACTGTGTGCTGGAATGAAAATAAGATGCTGGAAGTTTCAATTTGAATGATATGCTGGATCTTCTACTCTGTCAACACTAACACTGTAGATTTTTCAAGACATACTGATTTTTAAACAATTTAGCGGAACTAATTGGTATGATAGATTTAACCTTAGAGGATAGAAAAGAAATAATTAAAGAGCTATATGCCATATTATCATGAAGGGCTACACGCTCCTTGGGAGGGACAGACTAGGAAAGCGTGGTGGTGCAGTTGCCCTCTATGTGAGGCAACACTTGGAATGTATTGAGTTCTGTCTTGGGGTGGATGACGAATAAATAGAGAGTTTATGGGTTAGGATTAAAGGGCTGAGTAGTCAGGGTGACACTGTGGGTGTTTTCTACAGGTTGCCAGATCAGGAGGAGGAAATGGATGAGGTCCCCTCTGGAGCTTGAAGCAGCCTCAAAGCCACCAGAAGTGGTTTTTGTGGGGGGCTTTGACTACCCTCACATCTGCTGGAGAAGCTGTACAGCAAAGCACAAACAGTCCAGGAGGTTCCTGGAAAGCCTTGATCACAACTTCATGTCTCAGGCAGTGGAGGTTTCCACAAGGAATGATGCGCTCGGCCTAATACTAACAAANTCCCCTCTGGAGCTTGAAGCAGCCTCAAAGCCACCAGAAGTGGTTTGTGTGGGGGGGCTTTGACTACCGTCACATCTGCTGGAGAAGCTGTACAGCAAGGCACAAACAGTCCAGGAGGTTCCTGGAAAGCCTTGATCACAACTTCATGTCTCAGGCAGTGGAGGTTTCCACAAGGAATGATGCGCTCGGCCTAATACTAACAAACAGGAAAGGCCTTGTTGGAGATGTGAAGGTTAGAGGCAGCCTTGGCTGAAGTGACCATGAGATTGTGGAGTTCAGTTTTGGGTGAGGAGGAAGCAGGACAGAAAGTAAGCTCACAACCATGGACTTCAGGAGAGCTAACTTTGGCCTCTTTATGGATGTCCCTGGCAGAATCCCATGGGAACAGGCCCTGCAGGAAAGAGTGGTCCAAGAGAGTTGGTTGATATTTAAGTATCAGTTCCTCTAGGCTCAAGAATGATTTATCCTGATGAGCAAGAAACTGGTTAAAGATGCCAAGAGACCTGTGTGGATGCATAAAGAACTGTCTTTACTCAAACATAAGCAGGAAATACACAAGAGATGAATATAGGGTCAGGCCACTTAGAACAGATATAGAGGTGATCAGAGTTACTTGAAATGAGATAAGGAAGGTCAAGGCCCATCTGGAATTAAATCTGATCAAGGATGTCAAGGACACCAAGAAGGGCTTCTTCAAATACATCAAGAACAAAAGAAAAACAGAGGATAATGTGGGACCCTTATTAAATGGAGGAGGAACCCAGATAACAGAGGATGCAGAGAAGGCGGAGCTGCCAAATGCCTTTTTTGCATCAGTCTTCACTGACAAGACCAGCCCTCAGGGATCTCTGACCCAGGAGACCAGGGTAAAGGGATGCTGGAAGGAAGACCTTTCCTTGGTCAAGAAGGATTGGGTTAGAGAACACCTGAGCAAACCTGATATCCACAAGTCCATGGGCCCTGAGGGGATGCATCCACAAATGCTGAGAGAGCTGGTGGACACC
>VZTF01008760.1:0-11748 GCA_013397755.1 Cnemophilus loriae
CAGCCGCTGGCACCAGCACCCCCCGGGCAGCTTTCTGCTACACTTATTGATGCCTTCCTCTTGCATCTCTTTTGTTTCGTTTTGCTGTCGTTGGGGTTCGCTTGGCGCTTCTTATCATCTCCCCTTAACTAAAAGACCACTCGATTCAGAACGTCTAACATTCCGATTCACCGTTAAGCATTTTTACGCTATTACTGTTTCCCCCGCGGTGTAACCGACTCTCGGCGGCCGCCCCGCCCCTCAGCCGCCCACTCCCGTCAGGCGCCGGGCGGGATGGCGGCGGCGGGAGAAGCGGCCCGAGATCCCTTCGAGGAGAAGCTCATACGGGTAACGGGGGCCGGCGGGACTCGCTTTCCTCTTTCTGTCGCAGTTTTCCCCACACACTCACATCGTTCGTGCTGTTTGCTCCGAAGAGTGCGGTTGTTTCCTTCACTGCTGCATGTGTAGGTCGCTGAGGTTCTGGTACGGCAGCAGGATGATGAAGGAGGTGCTAAGAAAAAAAAAAATTACTTTTAAAGTTATACGGCTGCATCCATTCGCCGTCAGGTTTATTAGGCAGACTTATGCAAGAATTTATGTTCCTTACATGATGTAGAACTTCCATGTTCTTCAGTTATTACTGGCCATGATCTAACCTTTCTAATCTAATTAGGTTGGTTATGAGGGAAAATTTCTTCACTCCAAAGGTTGTACAGGCCTGCACAGCTGCCCAGGGTGGTGGTGGAGTCCCCATCCCTCCTGAAGGGGTTTAAAAGTCGTATGGATGTGGCACCTGGGGACATGGATTAGTGGTGGCCTTGGCAGTGCTGGGGGAATGGTTGGACTTGAGGATCCTGGAGGGCTTTTCCAACCCAAACAGTTCTATGATTCCATAACTACAGCCCTACCTGACAGCACTATGTTGATCTCTCATTCCTGACCTTGTTTTCAGTGGTACAAATGCTTTGCAGGGCTTGTGCCTGCACGTTGTGGTGACTCCCACTCTCTTGCAGAGACTGTTCCCAATGACGGCTCCGACAGTTTTATCCCACATGCTTTAACACGGTGTTCACCACTTTTCCAAACACCCATTTAAGATCTCTTGGGTCATTACTGTGTCTGTAGCCAACAGGTCATGTGAATAAAAAGATAAAATTTTATCACATGCAGATAAGCAGGTGTCCAGAGAAATGAGGGAGATTGAAAGGGATATAATATAGTTTTCTAGACCACGGAGAGTGTTTAAAGAAGAGAGAAAGGAATTTGTCTCTCCTTTTCCCATCCATGCATCCTGGACTGATGTAGGAGTTACCCTTCAGGAATGCAGAGGTTGCAGTGGTTTACGTTTTTCACATCTGTCGGCTATTTTCTGTCATTTCACATGATTGCTTGCTCTTTTGTCTCCCTTCTCTGGCAGGTTACTTTATGGCTAAAGAAAATATATGGGGATGTGCCTGTTCCAGAGTACGAGGTGAATGAAAGGACAGTGGATATTTTGCATGAAGTTATGGAGTGCAATGAAGAGAGAGACAAGGATGTTTCATTGCTGATAGAGGACATGAAGGACCGGGCAGCCAAGTATGAAGCAGAAGGTGAGTTTGTCAGGTCCATCGTGGTCAGGCTTTTCTGAGTGATCCTTAAGACTGTATTTGTTAAAAACTTAGGAATATATAAAAATACATGTAATTGAAACAGACTCAGCTTTTTTTTGGATGCAGTTTTTACTACAATGCATCACACGCCTTCCTTTCAGCTAAATTTACAGTGACATAAGGTTGGTCAAGGACAATTTTTTAAGCCATCTTGGGCGGGCCATGAATGTGGACAAGCAGGTTAATTGCTAAAACCTCTTAGTCTGCTGGGCTGGATAGCACAGCATGGAAATATTGCCTGGATAGAGAGGAAAGTGTCCCTGCAGCTCATTCAAGAGTCTGAGCTGGTGCTGAGCCACTGTTAAGGAAAGCCCTGGAGGAATCTGAAACAACATCAAGGTGATTAAGTTGTGCTGAAGCTGCCTAGAGTGGCTATTTTATAATGTGTTCGGGTTTTCTTGAGCAAGTGAGTAGTTCAGGGGACCATAGTATGTTTTTAACACGCATAGTAAAGGGCCGTCCCTTCCCTGGTTTTTCTCAGTAAGGAATTTTAATTTTCTGTGCGAAGGCTGGCATAGTACACATGAAGATGTTTTTGTATGAAAACATGTTTGTTTTTTGTTCCTTCAAGTGCCTTGCCACCAAACAAAAAATGATGGTGACAGGCTTCCTGGGTTTGCCGTGAACAAGGCTCAGGCTGAGCTTTGTGGGGAGAAGACCTGCATGTGCTCATTGCTGTAGCATGAGGGTGAGCTCTTGTTTGTCTGACATCAGACAGACTGGTCAGGGAAGGAGTGGAGCAGTGCTTTCTCCCTTTATACACTGAAATCGTTTGGCAAATGGAGATGTGGCAGTAGTGTGGCACGTTTAAGCTGTTTTTTAAAGTGTCTTTTCCCCCGAACAACAGATAGGTAGCCAAGTTCCCAGTGCGGGGTTGGGTCCTAGCTTTGGACAGTTCCATAAAAGAACAGTAATATTTAAAAAATCACTACTTTGGGTTGTATATATTTTCCAGCTGAGTACTGGCGAGATATTCTTGGAGAAAGCCTGGGTCTGTCTGAAGGCAGTCTGTCCCAAGAAGCCACTACAGCCCTCACTGACCTGGTAGAAAGTGCGATGGAACTCGAAGTGGAGGACACGTCTCTTACCAGGTAATTCTTCACACTCGGCATTCGTGGTGATGGTCTGTGCTGTTTTCCTCTGTTTTTTCACATCAGCAGCTTCAAACTTAACTTTGACACTAGGAATCTTATTTGTCAGGCTTATTTTTCACCCTTTGGGCAGCTTTGGAGTGCATGGGAACTGAACGCAAAGTGCCAGCTCTAGGTTATCCCAACACAGGAAGGCTCTGAAGCCTGAGAAGGGCCTGGCATGGAGTTAAATCCCCCTTTTTTCTCATGCTTTTGTGGTCAGTGGCTGCAGGCTGCTGCCAGTTGGGCTGTTGTGCCAGGTATCCCAAGCTGCAGCAGTGTTCACACTGCTTAGGCAAAGACTAGGGAACTGTGACTGGTCTTCCAGTCTTAGCTTCTCATTCTTGTCTGTCTCGTCTGGCCTCAGTTCATGCGAGGAGATTCCCTCTGCCATGGAGAAATGGCATCTGTTAGTCTGGTCTCCCTGGGCCTTTCTCTCTAGCATGACTTTGGCCCATGGCACTGCAGCACTTGCAGTAAAGAAGGGGCAAAATCTGCCTTGGAATCCAATTTTTATGTGATATTCGGGATCTTGGCTCTTACTGAGCTGGAGGGGGAAGAGCTTTGGGCCACTTGGGAAGAGGAAGAGATTCAGATGCTGGTAGGCACATCGTGTGACCATGGATTTTCAGAGACTGAATGCAGTTTCTCTCAAAGGCAATGAGGGAAGCTGGGAGTGGAGCATGTGATGGTTTCAAACCCAGAGGTTTTATTCACCAGAGTGCCAGGTGTTGTTCACTTACTCTTACTCAGGCTTCTGGGCTGTTTTCCCTTCCATTTGGAAACCTGTGTTACTTATGGAAAGCAAATTCCCTTAGTGTCTTATTTTAATTTACTTCTGCTATAACATCAGGAGGAAACTAAGTCATTTGTGTGGAGTGTGGAGAGAACAGTAACAATAACTCTGACTTTCAGAAGAGCTGACTCCTGAGCATTCCCACTGATTCTCTCTTCACCAGCTTCTACTCTGCCATCAATTACATGACCTCGGAACTGTTTAAAACAAAATCAAAAAACCAAGAAATGGAACTGAAATTGAAGAACCTCACGAGAAAACTAACTTCAGCACTGACGATGGAAAAGCAGTTAGAGGAGTGAGTAACGAATGAGAAAAAGGGAAAAATTAAAGTCATACTGGTGATCTCTGTCTTGGACAATGTTGGTTATGGTAACTAACAAGGATAACTGAATTTTTAGGGGTTTGACATATCTCCAGATCAAAGTATTTGGAAGTATCTATCAAAACCCATGTGTTATGGATACTTTCAGTAATCGAAGGAGATCTGGGAAAGCATCAAACCCATGATTTTAAAGCAAAAGTGATCTACAAGCAGTTTTCAGATACAAGTTTGCATCATCCACCAATTGCTTTTGTCTGAGGCTGAAGACAAATCTGATTTTCTTAGCACATTTAGGGTGGGCTCTGTAGTCAGACAGAGAGGCAAAAAGAACCATTCCCAGGTAAGCAGTTCCCTTAACCAGTGTGTAGAAGACGTAATGATAGTAATAACTAAAAAAAAATCAGTATCAAGTCCACTCCCTGGAGGATGTAATCTGAAGTGCTTTGCCAATCACAGCAGGATCAACCTCAGCCATGAGTGGGGGTTGGCCCAGATGCTCTCCACAGCTCCCTTCCAGTCTAAGTATTTTTGGGGTGTTTTTTTTTGGTCTTCTGAAGTGGTAGTTGTGGTAATTGGGCTTGTAGAAGAGATTCGCGTGTGCTTTGTGCGGGTTTGCCTCCTCTTGATCTGAGGTTTAGCTCGTGTAACAGGTCTCTGAGTGAGTTAGGGAATTATGCACAAGACTATTACCCTTTGCTTTTAGGCATATGGTTTTCCCCTTTGCCACTATTTTCTCTGGCCTGTGGGGTTCTGGAGGTAACAGCTGTACATGTTTCCGCTGGAAAATCTCACAGGGAAATATGAGGTTTTCTCCATTTTCTTCCTTCTTGTGTTGGTTGTATTGCAGGGTTTAGCTTGAGCATAGATAAGTAACAGTATCTGTATACTGATATGTCTTTGAATGTAACAGTTTTTTCTTTTTGTATTGTTTTTTGAGGGATATTGAAAAAATAAAGGAATCTCAGGAAGCAGAAAAGGCCAAAGCTGAGATTCGATCCAAGAACTTGAAGTTCCTTGAAGATAAATCTGAGGATCTAAAAATAAGGATCAGGGATGCTGAGGTAGGTGGAAGGAATTTTCTTAGAAGACACTGGGGTGGGATGACACAGCCGTGATTGGTTGAGCCCCAATTTGTAGTTACAGAGACATTCCATAAGCTTCCTAAACTCCAAGACTGGGGATTCTTGAGCTAACAGGACAACATGTAAGTACATTTCAGTTGTTCCTGCAGCTCTCTCCTCAGCACATCCTGTGATCAGCACAATGCTCTCTCCTCATTCCCTGAGAAATTTTGTTAGCTGGGATTACCTGGTGATTGTTGTGAGCTACTGTCATACAAGAGAACACAAACAGCTACCAGTAGAGCAGCTGATTCACTGACATAAATTCTGTCTCAAAATTATGAATATGACCCATTTTTTGAAAAGAATGGATGCTTAAATGCAGAAAGCAGTTGTACTGCCTGCTCCTTCACCTTCCCTAAATGATTAAGGATGTGTTAATGCTTTATTTAACACTTGGATGCTGTCTGATACCTTGACAAATACGAGATGGAAAGTGTTGTATTACAATTGACATTTTCCTGAGAAGCCTCTCTTCAGCCTTGCCATGTGCTCTTCTCCCACTAGTTTTCTGGAAAAACTTGTTATTCTTAATACAAATTTCAGCAGCACCTGATTTCGTACACCAGCTATAGCTGTGGCTCAAATAGCACATGTTTCTGCTGTGGACAACCTGCGTTCTTCTTTGCTTGTTTAGATAAAAACAGAAGGAAATGGTGAAATCTTTCTCCTTCTTGTTGCATTTTGTGCCCTCTCCTGTTTGCAGGAGCAGCTTGTTGCTGCGGGATTGGACCAATCACTGACGCATGAGGCGCTCGTGAAATCGTCTGAGGTAGGTTTTTGGGTGCAAGTAGGATGTTTCTACAGTGGGACAGGCCAGGCTTGCTTGTTGGGTGCTTTCAGGAATTGTAGTTTGCCGTTTGGTTGCCTGAACAAAGCTTAATGGCCAAAGGAAGCACAAATGAAAATCCTGTAGATGGATTCCTATGAACTGGGGTCTCTTGGGTGGGTTTGACTCTCCTAGAGGCATCTACTGGAGAATTTCCACAGAATAAATTCCCTGCCACTGAAAGCAGATCTGTTGCCTTTATTTCTGATCCATGTTATAAACAGAGTGGATATTCTGTGGGCTGTATCGCATTACATGGCTACCTGTGTATTGCAGTTTCTTGATAGAATGACCCGTGTGAGTCTGTCTACTTTGTGTGAAATAAACCTCTTCCAAACACTTCAAAGCAAGGGGCTAAGGTCAGATGAAACCCAAATTTTCAACCACTGTGTGCTATTTTTTTTTCCTTGTGTCTTTAAATATAACATTTTTCAGCTGTATTGAAGCTCAGTGGAACATATGTTAAAGAAAAAGCGCATTTCTTGAGATACTAACTACAGATTTACAGCTTTGCGCTGTGCACTCACCACATCTTCATATTTTTTGCTGTTAATGTAGTGGGAACTCAGTCTTTCTCCTCATTACTTTTGGTATCTTTTCCTGTATGTTTTCGGGTGGAGCAGTGAAAATAGCTTTCCTGGTTTCTCTGCTGTGGTTCTCACGAACCAGCACTGGGTGGCAGTGCTCACATTGCCCAGTGTTACGGGAGGGTAGTGACCAGAGCTAACTTCTGTTGGAATTTTGCATCCAAAAAGCCGCAGGCAAATTTTATAGGCTTGTCATCTTCTAGAGCCCAAGCATAAGGTGAGGTTTGACTCCCTGACATTTATAGAACTGCTTTGCCAAGACATCAGTGAAATGGGCAGCACAAATGACTTTATCTTTTTTATTTAACTTCCATTACTTGAAAAGAGTTCAGGACTGTGGAAGGTATTCAATTTGCAGCCCCAGAGAGAAATTACTTCCCCTTGATAGACGTAAGGGAGAGTCTTTTTGCTGCTGCATGTGCAAAACTTCAGTTTTCCATGTGTTTTACGGAGGATGAACGCTCTCAAATCTGAAATGCTGTAGATAACTGTGGATCTATCGCACTCATTTCCATTAGTTCTGCAGATAATTCCCTAGAATGTAATCTGCCTCGCTCTCTCTGCAGGAACTGGCTGCACTGCAGAAAGAACTTGAGCCGTTGAAGAAGGAACTGGCGTCCTACCATGATTTACCTCCTGTAACTATTTATTCCACTGTTTTATTGTATTTGCCATCAGGTTAATTCTAGTGGACTTCAGAATGTCAAGGATATTGTTGGGATGGCTTTGGTGGACAGGTAGATGTCCTACAGGTCTGTTAATGATGTAAACCGAAGACTTAATCTCCATTTATTTATCAAAGCCAAGAAATTAAGTATGTTTGTCAGGCAAACTGTTCTAACAAAGTAGACAGATTTGCTGGGTAAATTAGTATTCAGATGAATTAGCTAGAAACTGGACAAAGAAATATGGAGGAAAAGGAATCCCCCTAGTATAACCAACCTTTTGAGATTTACCAGGACATTAGCTGTAACTGTCATCAGGCTGTCAATATGGCGGACGCAGCACGTGGTGCAGAGTTTGGAGCTCTGAACAAGATTTTGAGGATCCCGAAGAAATAGCCAAATGTGGGCTTTGTCTCCTAAACTGGCTGCTCCATCATTTTCTTTGATTGCTCTTGAGGGTGCTGGGTATTCAGCCCTCTGAAAATGCAAGTTTCTCATCTCCCTCATACAAACACTGACATCTTGCTCCTAGGAAAGAAAAGGCTGTGGGTAGAAGGGTGGGACTGCTGCTCTGTTTAATCCATCTTCCTCCAAGAGGCAGCTTCCTCCTTCCCTCAAGTGGAACAGGACATTCAGATGGGATTAGGTTCTCCAGTTCCCTCCTCCAGCCTTGCTGTCAGTGGAGACAGGGAGAGCCCCAATGCCACACTTCTGGTGCAGGCAGAAGGAGGGGAGGGACAGGCAGAAGGAGGAGAGGGAGGTTTATCTTTGTAAACTTACTGCGCTTTGGAAAATTCTTGCACAAATACGTTTAAAATCAAGTCCCTTGATTGGTAGGTTTGGAAAATTGCTTAAAATGAAGGAGTTTTTTTAGACTTTAGGCCACACCAGACTTTTGAAAAATACATCATTGCCTAAACCAAACCAATACTAGGCTTTTAATGGCAGTACCTTCTGCATGTGAAGTCCGTACACAAAACTGCATTAATTGTCCATGAATTCACCTGAGGCTCATCATTAGACTCTTGTAAAGGTGCAAGGACTCTTGTTTCCTGATGAAATACTGATTTTTGTGCTGTTTTCTCTCATTAGAGCATTGCCCTGGCACGAGTGAAGGTTGAAGAAGCAAGAAAAGAACTTGTAAGAGTTTTCTTTATCTTTCCAGGAGCTGCATGTATTGATTGATTACAGATTTAGCCACCTTAGACTGTAGTCTTAATGTTCTCATGGGGATGTTTGTTTGGTGAGGCAGAAGTTGTAGATACTGATCAGGGGAACCAGTGGAGTGACGTCTGAGCTGCAAAGGCAGTTGGGCACAGTGATATCAATGCGGATTAGGTAGCTATATCCCTATGAATTTTGCCTATTGGAATGTTTATTCACTCAGTGTGGGTCTCAGAAGCTTCCTTGCTCCTCCTGAACTCTCAGAGGGCTCCAGGGCCCCTATTTTAGTCAACAGCTGCCTTGTAGACTGCAATGGGGACCTTCCCTTATAAAACATAGTGCCCATTTCCTCCATGCTTGTGTAATCTGCAGGTGTGGCTGTTGGGCCGAACACCATAAAGCTGTTTGGGAGGATTCATACACAACTTTCCTGAGAGAGCCAGGCCATGTTTGAGCCTCATAAAACCTGGTTTCGTTCCTTTGGGCTACTGCCTGCTTGCTCGTAAAGCACAAGTGGTAAGCCTTAAACCTGTGATCAAAAGTCACAGCTAGGTGAGAGTATTTTGCACGTTTTCAGGCGAGACTGCCCAGGTTGGTACACCACTTGTTTTCAATTCAGGAGTACAAGCTCCCCTTAGCAGCCTGAGGCTGTGCTCAGCTCAGACTGCTCACCTCTGGGGAGGACCTGTGAGCTGCGAGGCATCCAAAATCACATTGGGGCACAGAGTCAAGGCAGCTGAGCTTGTCCAGCCCTTCATTTGGAGGTTTCCCTGTGGCTGTCTGCCCTTTGCCGTGATGAGTCCGTCCAGCTCAACACCAGGGTTAATCCATCACTGCTGACAACCTCCCAGGGTTTGATCATTGCAGATGTGTGCTTGTTATTTACCAGCAGTGTGTGGAAACTGTCTCATGGTCCCTGATTCCTCTGGGTTTTCTCTCCCGCTAGAATGCCTTGGACGAGGAGCTCACGAGGGAGATTGAGGCTGTGCCTTTCGAGCTGACATAGCCCAGCAAACTCCAGTTCACCTGATGTGGCCTGCATGGAACATGGTTTTCCTTCTGTTGCCTGCTTACTTGCACTAGCAATGCATTTCAGAATTCGTACTGTATTTACGCAGCTTCCTGCTGTGTTCTTTTTTCTGTTGGCCTTGTGTTTGTAAACATCACCTATTTTTCATTAAATAACCTCCAGACTTGCTTATCTCTATCAGTTATTTTTCCCTCTGTGATACACACCTGTAAAGAAGCAGCTCTATGGATAGTGCAGGCATAGCTTTAAAATGAAAAAAACCCCATACAGTAAGACCTTTCTAGATCTGAAAACAGCATTTTTGCAGAACCACTGTGGGACATGATGATTTTTAAGTCAGATTGCTCTTAACAATTCTACCTCAAATGTCGTCTTCCACAAGGGTTCCCTGAGCCCTCGTTATTTCCATGCCATCACCACACCGTCCTTACACACTTTCAGAAGTGCTTTGCACACTCCAGCTTTTAGAAGCCGTTTGGTACCAAAGCCAAAAATCAGAAAATCTCCTGTGGGTAGGGAAAAAGCAAACTCTAGAAATAGTGGCAGCACCTGAGGACATTGAGCATGGGCCTGTTTGTACTGGGAAACATCCCAGCAAGTAGTGATGCTCCCGGTGACAATCTGTTTGCAATTGGAGTTGCAAGAGATTATGACCATGAGAGCTGTTGCTTCGCTGCAAAAGTTGATTTTCCACTGATCTGCAGGAAAAGAGATTCACCGTTACACTGGTGTCAATAAAATACCACAATTGTGACCTCTGCCCTCTCCTTTGTTTTGCTGTGATGGGCAAGAATTGACGGACGCTCAGGGAGCCACTGCCCATGGCAATCTCCAGCCTCTTTCATACTCCAGCAGGAGTTGCTGTTTAGTTCCAGGTGTTTAAATCCAGCTTACGAAAGGGTGAGTTGCCTTACTTTTGAGGTTATTTATCTTCACTCCTTCTGGGGTAGGGAACGAGGGCAAAAGCAAGTGGAGAATCCGTGGGCTAAACTGGTTCAAGGGAAATTACCTCAGAGGTAACTGACGTGAAATTTGGAGTAATACCATAGTGCAGGGATGATTACAGGTACAGCTACTGCTTACGAATAAAACCCACACAAAAACCATGGGAGTGGTGTTTGGACCTGGAAAGAACAAGACTACAGTCTGATTTTCCTGTTGTGGAAGGGGAAAGAAGTCATAGTCTTGGAAGACATCAGAACATGGCTAGGTAGACATCAAAGACTGATCTAACAAGAAAGCCAGTTTAAGGCACTGGAGGTCATAGCCTGGCAATTAAGGCATCTTAATCACTGGAAGCTCTTAAAAGCAGATTAGAAATTATTTGCTTGAGTGTTTAAAATCTGAGGGAGTGTTGATCATGCTTTGGGATACAAAGATGGAATAGATGAGGGCTTGAGGGTGCTACCAGACCTGCTTTTTAATGAGAGCCTCAAGACTTACTTGGCTAAGATTAGACGACTTTTTATCTCACACATGTAACCATGACTCCAGGCTTGGGAGGATTTCCTGGGGACTGTGGCACTTCCATAGCACTCGTCATGAAGTGCTGCACCAGTTGTGAAGCCTGGGGGCTGTTCTCCCCTCCCTGCACCCACGGAGCAGCTGCACTGCTCCCCGGCTGCTGCTGTTTCACAGCGCGTGAAGAGCCTGAATCTAGAGAGCAGCAGGGCCAGACCGTCTGGAGAGCTGCCCAAACACAGCCACGTGTTGCTTCTTGGCACTGGAAACTCAAGGAGGAAAAGAAATCCCCAGCAGCTGCATCCGAGCTGTGTGTCACAGCTGAGCTATCCCTGCGCACACAGCGTAAATCAGCGGACAGCTGTCAGGTCCGACTGCTCAGCTCTTGATGGAAATCAGGAAAAGTCAAATAAATGAGATTTGTGGAGCCCTTTGGGAAGGTTTGTCAGCTCTTTTGTTTTGCATGGGCAGAGTTCCTTGCAGGGACCCTTTCTTGCTGCTGATGTTTTGGGACAGACCAGCTTTTCCCATGTCAGGGTGGGATGCCAGAGGAGGAACAGCTCACTGAAGTCCTGCTGAGACAGGAGCACACCAGGCTGGCTGTGAAAACCTCTGATTCTGGGCTTCCCTCTCCGCCCTGGCAGCTGTTGAGTGTTTCCCTGGGGGTCACAGTGGGTGGCTGCCAGCTGGACCCTCGGCTGTTGTATATTATGGAATAATCACCCAACTGAGAGGGACACGAGGCTGGAGAGGCCCCCACTGCTTCACTGTCCCTGCAGGGTACATCAGCTGCTCCACTCTGAGCTCCCAGACTGAGTTTTGGAGACACCTGTGTTGACACCTGCAAGATGAGAGCAGGTACAGGGCCAGGGCTGGAGCCAGGCTGAGCTGCAGACCTTCAATTTTCCCAGCAACGTGCAAAAGGTATTTGTGTTTTATTACTGTGTGCTCAATTCCTCCTCCTGGAAAACAAGAGGAATTCCACCCGAAAACAGAAAAAAAAAAAAAA
>VZTF01008761.1:2022-14979 GCA_013397755.1 Cnemophilus loriae
AGGGGTGGGGGGAAAAAGAAAAAAAAAAAAAAAAAAAAAAAAAAAAGAAAGAAGAAATATACTTTCTGTCTATCCTCTCTGCATTGGTAAGTAGCAGAGCCTCAGATATTTCCAGCACAAACTGAAGCTTGGTGAAAAGTCTCTTTGGTGGTCTGACAAAGATGAGTCGCAGCACTAACAGAAGTTGCTTGAACATGGTCCAATTCCTTGTTCTTTGTCCTCTTACCGTGGGATTAAAGTTTGGGCAAACAGACAGCTATAGGTCAGTTTGGCATGGCTGGTATTTATATCATTAGCTTTAGGCAGAGCTGAGTTAGATTGATCAGGAGTCTGACTCAATGTCCACTGTGAGTCCCTCCCAACTCAGGATATCCCATGGTTCCATGATTACCCTCACCCCGCCCGCAAAGGATGACAAGTACTGCAAGCCAGGATCTGCCTCAAACACGAGAAACAGATTTTCTTAATGCTGGTCTGTATCTGTGTACAACTGGGTTTGCTATCATAAGAGGGAAGATATTTGGTTGGTTTCAAGGAAAACAGGTGACAGTGGACACCATGTATTTTTTCCAAAACATGTAACACACTGCATTTCATTTGGTATCTCGTTTTTTTTCTCTCATTTTTTTATCATGAAAGCTAACAGTGCTTCTTGTCTGCAAGAATCCCTTCATCACTAGAATTAAAGCTATGCATAAAGGCCAAATATTAATTGTGATCAGTATTTTGCTTTATCAAATGTAATATTGTTTTTTTAAAGCATTTCTAGAAATTAGTGAAACTAATTGAATAACCTAATAGTGTCTACTGAGTGGCCTTTATGAAATCGTTTTCACAGTCCTTTGGCTTGCAGGCATATGCTCATGCTCAAAAAATACATGCAGCTGTAATTAAATATAATTGGAGTCCTCTAACACCATGGGCCTGACTGAGTCCCTTTGAAGCCAAAGGGAGTTAGGGGACCTCGAAAGTCAGGGATCATGTTGTAGATCAATAGAAAAGTCAGTCTGCAAGCCTTCCCATGCACTGGTTTGCCAGACTTCCATTGCCCGTGTCTGGAACCCTGTCCACCCACCCTGAGGAAAGAAGGAAACAAGCAAGTAAGAAAGAAAGAACTGTGAGAAAGGATTGAGAGAAGAAAGGTGGAGGTAATGCTGGGAAAGATTAATGCGCTGGTTTTTACTCATTTGAAAATAGTCTCGCCTCTTCATAAAGATCCTCTCGACAAGCTCACCTCAAAAAAAAATAGAAAACAAAATTACAAAAAAAAAAATTAAAACCTATGAAAGAAGAAAAAAAGAGTCTCCCTCACTGCAGCTCTAAACTGGGCAATGTCCTTTTCAGCTTAAGGAAAATTTTTACATGAGGACAAGTCCAAAAAACTGATCCAATTGCCCTAGACCAGACCACTGGACAAACCTAAAGTTTTTTTCCCACCACGTTTCTGCACAATGAAGTTCAGCATCATGCAGATATCTATAACACACTGTTTAGTCTTCCATTTGGTGAAGGAAATAAAAATGTGGTGGTATAGAAGTGCATTCATCACTCCAAAAGAAATTAGTCTTTCCAAATGAGGAGAGAAATTGTTGCTGGAGAAAAGCCACAGGTCCCCTCCTCCAGCTGTACGGATCAACATGAACCTTGCTACTGCAGGAACAGGCATTCATCATCTGTTTAAAAAATAAACAAGGGGGAAAAAACAGATATCTGAAAAGTAAAACAAATCAGTCTAGAAAATGTTGGTAGTGTCACCAGTTTGACACTTATAAAAAGCAAATGCAACAGCTCATGCAATAACTGTAATTCTTTTCATTAATTCCTTTCATACATGCAAGGAAAACAGGAATTTTTCCTCTGAGAAATGCATGCACACTAATGCACACACAAATGAGTTAACAAGACCTTAACCTGAACAGAGATATTCTATTCTGACTGGTTAGGAAGTCTCATGTTTTCACTTAAAGTAATGATGTAGAAAAATAATAATTGAAAAAAAAATGAAAAACAAAAACAAACAAACAAAAAAACCCAAAAAACAAACAAACAAAAAAACCAAAAAACCTCTAAAAACCCAAAAAACCCACACAGACACACACACAAAAAAAAAAACCAAAACAATAACAACAACTAAAAACCCCTAACAAACAAACAAAAAAACAAGCAGGGAAAATAGAAAGATGAAGGTTTATTTACCCTTGTTTTAGCTGAATAAACAGCCACTGTACAAGACCATGGGATCCATGCTCTAGTCCTACAAGATGCTAGGGATTGCTTCTTTAACCTTTCCATCCATCTTCAGGTGACTGGAGAATGCCTGACTATATTACACTGGTTTTCCAGTTCCCATTTCCCCAAATGCTCAAGCCAGCCTTCATCAGCTGATGAAATCTATGAAACAACTGATGCCTTTCATGGAATTGTGAGATCTTAGTTCAGCTTCTGCAAGCCCTGCAAGTATCCCAGCACCAAAGCAGTGCAAACTCCGAAGTCCATTTTGTGTCTGAATGCATATATAGTAAAACAGCCCAGCAGATAACACACTTAAGTGTTAACGCACTTAAGTTTCAGCAGCTATGAGCACAGTCAAGTCTGAAGTTTGTTGATTTAAAGCTAATGTATGCTTTAGATAGCTGTATGACTGCAGGGTCTTTCCTAAACTGTTATGTCCAAGTACAGCTAAACAAAGAGTGAAAAGGTGACTCTGGGATCATGCATTTCCAGGCTGCACAGTCAGCTATAAGAAAACTGTAAGCTGCCTGACAGGGTCCAGAGCACAGCCTAAAATCACCCACCTCACTGCGCCCAGTCACCCTCAGCCACACCTTGAGGTGGGCAGAGATCATAAACTTCTCTAGTGTAGTTTCATTCTGCTTATGTTGGCCAGTAAATTAATCCAGCCGGGCTGCTGGACATCTCTGAAATCTAAAATCCTACTTGTTGTCCCAAAAGCGCCTTCAAATGAGATGTATTTTAACATCGAAAAGTAAGGCTTGTCCACATACCTGCCAAATATATATATGGTATTTACATGCATATGACATAAAGGCAAATACACAACTATAGACACAGATTGAAAAATGTGAAGAATAAACAAAGGGGGAAGGTACAGCCTCAACATCTCAAGGAGAAACTCTTGCTAAAGGCACGATGGTGTGAAATGCTTGTGTGATTCTTGAGCATGCAGTCAGGAGCGCGCTGCAAGGGCCAGGTGTGAGAACTGGGCTGGAATGCTCCACCCTGCTGTGGTATCGAATTTCTAACAAAGATGCTGAAATCAGAGAAGACAGACAAATCAAATGTAAGAAATGTGAGATTTGGAGAAAATTATACCTATATTTGTTGCTCCAAGGGTGCAGACTGTTATAAGTACAACTAGTTATAAGGAGATCAAGAATACTGTCCCTAAGACTATATCAATAATGTCAAGAGAAGATACATGCAGAACTGAAGTGCCCTCAGAGAAAAGAAACTGGACTGGGTCAGGATGAATGGACCTCAACAGTCCAGTTCATATATTTTCCTAAAACCTAAAGAAAAATGGAATAATATTAAATTCAACCATTTCTAGCAAGCTAGCCAGTACTGGAGAAGGTGATGAAAATATGCATCATCCACTTCCTAGACAAATGCAGATGACAGCCCATTTTTGCTACCCCTTTACTTGTTTTCCTCAGTAGCACAGCTTTGAGGAAAATGAGCCCAGCTTCTGAGCTTAACTTTATATTTTCGTTTTGCCAAAGACTTAGCTGGCTGTCAGTATGAGACCATGGGATGCCTGTCATCTTTAAAATGTTTGTTTTCTTAACTTAAGGAAATAAACGCACACCTGCCCCTTCACCCTTCCTCCTCTGTCTCTCTCCCTCACACAGATAGAAACCCAAAATCCTATCTTAAAATAACATCATTAAGGTTGCAAAGTCAAGCCTGCAGAAATTAGAGAATGTGAAAATTAAGTTTTCCTCTGAACCTTAATTAGCTGAAGGTGGCAGGCACCCTGTGGAAAAAATAGCATGTGATCATGTAATTAAAGACTGTGCCATAATGCCCCCACACAAGGGTGCCAAATTAATGTTGCGCGGGCAAACTTAATTCAAGCGTTCCCTAACTTGTTTTGAGTGCTTGACTTTGCAACCTTAGTAATGTCCCTTTAATGCAGTTTCGTGTGTGTAATTTTAGACAGAACTATCTTAAAGAAGCTTTTGGTCTGAAATATTACTGTCACTGAATCTTATTTAGACTCTTATTATATTATCATGATTTCATGGCATTTTAATTTATATTGCATTATTGGGCTGTTAACTTACTTCCACTACTCAATTAGGCTGACAATATTGTTTCACTTCTAATATGCTTCTCTTGCTATTCAACATATTATAATTATTAGAAGGCTATTTATATTTACCTACTGCCAGTTAAACAAGATTCTCTTGAGTGTCACCATGTTAGTTACAGACCTTGATAGGAAAGAAATTATCTTAATACAGTCATATAAACATGTTTATAAACTTTTCAAGCTCATGTTCAGAATATAATAATATAAAATTATAATAATAAGTGCAGAGTAAGACTACGTTTAACATAAATAGAGTCTGGCATTGATTGGATCTTTGATTATTTAATGGAATACAGTTGAGAATATTGCATGCATGTTTTTATTGATATGCCTTATAACATCTCATAACGCCATGGCCATTTAATAGATCTTTGTGTATTGAGTACTTTTTATAATAAATATTCTTATAATTATACATTTCACTAACATCTCCTTGTTGTTTGAAGCAACACTTCTAAATTCAGAAAGCTGCACACATCAGAACTCAGTGATACATAAACTCAGAAAGCTGCACTTGCATTAATGGATGCGGGTTTTTTTGATATACTGTGAGCTGGAGATATTTAAAATAACCTACACTAGCGTATGCTTTTTAAAATGCCTGCTTCTATCTATCGATTACATAGGATACCAATACAATATCTTAGGTAGTAATTACTGCTGGGATCCAATCTGATCAGTCTTCTTCTGAAGATTGATTTCTAATGGACCTCATTCATTAAAAGAAGATAGCTGGGACAACCCTTTCCCACTTGATCTTTATTTAATGGTTTAGACAGTGAGCAGGTCTGTCGCTAACTTTTTTTTTCCATTCTGGGTGAAGAATTCAAGCAATGATTTGTTAAAAAACAAAAAAAAACAAAAAACAAAAAACAGAAAAAAAAAAAAAAAACCACACGCCAAAACATGCTTCTTTAATCATGACTGGCTCTCTCATGATCTCAGCAGATTTGTGCCGCCTGGAACAAAACTGAGCTCTTAACAAGGGAAAAGTGAAGAGCTTTCTGGAGCAATCCATCTTGGCCCTCCATATTTAAAAATAATTAAGTAGCTGGAAGCATAAATTTCAGCTAGGCCCAATTTAAATGTAGTTAGATTCATGCAGGAATAACATTTCAACGTTTTAGAGGATTTAGTCCTAAATGTTCCATGCCATGCTATTGCAGCATCCAACTCTCTCCTTTTTAATATTAATTTCAGTAATGCCTCAGGAACAAAAAAGTTATTCAGTCCCTCCCTGGAGTTTAAAACACAGAATGCATATATGGGTAATAATACCCAGTGCCTTCCTCAGTAATCAATTAGCAAAGCTCTACCTATGTGTGGAGGTGTGTGAGAGGGAGCTTAACACACCTAATTTTGCAGACCAAATTAATAACTTTCTTCCTCTAATTAATTTTGCTCCTAGTCTGAGCTCACTGTAATTGGTACATCCAAAAGCAAGGATTAGCAGAGTGGACCAGACCACTGGCCTGTTTGCTTCAGCTGCTTGCTACCGACAGAAGACATTAACAGGAATTCAGAAAGATGGTACATGAAACCCTGTAACAGACAGCTGCCGTGTAATTTCCTTCAAAACTCATATCTTCCTTAAGCTTTTTGTGTTTGCTTGCATAACATTTTGCAAGAGAGAGAGAGCTTGGATTTGCAGCAGTCCAAACACAACCAGCTCTTCACTGGAATCCAAATAAGCACCTTTTTGCAGATTATACAGCTTGAATGTACACCTGAGCTGCACATGGCTACACAGCTGATCTTTCGAACCTAGGTAATTTAAACTGAATGATTTAAGTTTGAGACAGTGTTTTCTTGGTTCTCCTTGGGAAATCCTACGGATGTGCACTCTGCTATCACTCAGTTATTTTGTGAGATACATGAGCTTCCCAGCATCTCCTCAATAGTGAGGTGCAAGATGGAAGCACAGGAGAGGGGATAAAAGGTCATTTGGGGAGCAGATTGTCCATTTACATGACAAGAGGCAATGGAGGAGTGCTGTGTGCTGATATCACAGAAGGATCAGAAAGTACATGGCTAAGGCATGTTTTATCACTTCCTTCCCACTGATAGCCATTATTTTCTGAGCTCTGCCACCATTCACACTTTAAACACCCCTTGTGATTCTTCTCATCCCATTTCTGACTTTACCTTCTGACACCTGTATTTGACCTGAGTTTGATAAGAACTCTCAAACCTTTATTTTCAGAGGTCTTCAGCAGCCTAAAGAGCACGTCTGAACACACAGGAAAGGGGTGAGTTGGAGGAAGATCCATGGCTCCTGACTTAAAGAGTAGTGCTTTTTCGTTCAGTCTTACTGCACTCCTCCTCCCAGCCCCATCCCATGGTGTCAATAAAGGAAGTTTTTAATTCCTTTCCACTAATTATCTCTGACATGAACTTGGAAATCTTGTCTATGAGAATCAGCCTGTTATATTCTAGGACAGTCTCAAGGAGAAAAACGCAGATACAGCACCTTTGAACAGTAAGAACTAAAAGGCTTTTTTTTTTTTTTCTTTTTCTTTTTTTCTTTTTTTAATGTTGTTTTTCTTTGCTATTTTCTAAACAGAGAAAGAATGAAGGCCAAAATCAGTGGATAAGAAAGATTTGGTATAAGACAGGGCACACTGATCCTTACTAAGAAAAGCAAAAAAATCCTGTGTTATTTCTTAACAGTAGGAGGGAGTCTCAGCTCAAAGTTATGTGCTTCCTTACATGACAGGGCTCTCACCAGCACTCTGTAAACTGCTGGACCAAATTCTCCACTGTGATTTCATTGGGGTTGTAAGAAAGGAGAATTTAGCTCCCTGTTGATAGATGGCTGGCTGTGTACGTGGGAGGGGGCTGAGGCGAAGGCTGTTAATTAAATTTGAAGGCGAGATTCTGCTCTTTGCAGCTGAATTAAAAATAAAATACCAATTGAAGTTTAATTACTGTCTTTGCTTACTTGTGCATTCAAACTTGAAAGATGACTTCACACTCTGTTTTTAAGCTCCTGTGGCTCAGAGATGATTATGGAGTTTGAGTGCTATGTGACACACAGTCTTATCAAATACCCCATGCTACCACAGAGGCATTTATGCTGCTGATAAGGTAGTCAGCAAGTGAAGTCTCTGGGCCAAATTGAGAGGGATGTTACCCTGCAGCACGTAAATAGGAAGGGAGCCTGCTTTAGGAAACCCCAGGCTTCCCTTGGCCTCAGTTGAGGTAATGATTACTCATTAACCAGTAGCAGTTATTCATTACTGGTTAACTATGAGATAACTATTGCTGTCTTGCAGTGGGAGAAAAGATTTAATTAAGACTAAATAACAGGAGGAAAACCTGAAAGGACTTCTGAAACAGTGCCTTCTGCCCTTTCTGTCTGTGAAACAGGGATATTTTTCACGGTGAGGACTGGAAGATTGTAGAGTGGATCAGTGCTGTTTCTATTAGGAAGAGGAGGATGTGAAAGAGTAAAATTAAATGCTTTTATATTAACATTTGCCAGGTAGTTGTATTTCTGGTGGTGCACTCTTGTATTCTCTCCCCTTCCTTCCTAAAACACAAGCCTTGTGTTACTTTTAATGTAGATTATATATGGAATAAAGCCGGTTTTTGAAGAGCGTGATGAATTGATCCTGCCTTAACTCCAAATACCCACCAAAGCCACTCTGTCACTCCCCTCCTCACCTGGAGAGGGGAGAGGAAATAAAACAATAGTCTCATGGGTCGAGATAAGGACAGGGAGAAATCACTCACCAGTTACTGTCTCATGCAAAACAAACTCATCTGGGGGAAATTAATTTAATTTATGACCGATCAAATTAGAATAGGTTAATGAGATGGAAAACCAAATCTTAAAGCACCTCCACCTCTCCCTTCTTCCTGATTTTCTCTCTTGATTTGCTTAACCTTCCCCCTCACATTGGCACAGGGAGATGGGGAACAGGACTGTGGTCAGTTCATCACACACGGCTTCAACCTCCTCAGGGCTTGGACTCCTCACATCCTTTCCCTGCTCCAGTGTGGGGTCTCTGACATGGGAGACAGACCTCCATGAACTGTTCCAGTGTGGGACCTTCCCACAGGGTCAATCATTCAGCAAAAGGCTGCTTCATTGTGGGTCCCACACGAGCCCACAAGTCCTGCCAGCAAACCTTCTCCAGTCTGGCCTCTTCTCTGCAGGGGCCACAGGTCCTGTCAGGATCCTGCTCCAGCATGGGCATCCTGTGGGGTCACAGCCTCCTTTGGGCATCCCCCTGCTCCAGCCTGGGCTCCTGCAGGGGCTGCAGGTGGATCTCTGCTCCCCCGTGCCCTCCCTGTGCTGCAGGGGCACAGCTGCCTCACCATGGGCTGCTCCAGGGGCTGCAGGGGAATCTGAGCTCCAGAGCCTGGAGCAGCTCCTGCCCCTCCTTCTGCACTGCCTTAGGTGTCTGTAGAGCTGCTCCTCTCACATAATCTCACTCCTCTCTCCTGCTGCAGTTGCATTCCATCCCTTCTTAGCTCTCTTACCCCAGAGGAACCATCACCATCAATGTTGGGCTCAGCCTTGGCCAGTGGCAGGGTCCATCCTGCGTCCAGCTGGCACCGACTCTTTTGGACATGGGGAGTTTCCAGCAGCTTCTCAGAGAAGCCAGCCCTATAGTCCCTCTCTTACCAAAACCTTGCCATCCCGGATGGATATAGACAATCTTACGGAGTTTTAAGCATACACATAAGGAGACAAGAAAAGAAAATAAAAGCAAGTGCTAAACCCATCTGAGTCCTTTTTATGAAAATCCTACCCGAGGGTGCTGCGATGCTTGAGTAAGGATGTCAGAGCCGGTACCATGCACTTCCTTACTCACCTGACTGCCTCTGGCTCTCTGACTCTCCTTTACAGCAATTCGTTGGAAGCTTAGGTGGAGTTGGTGGCCCACAGCTATAGTAAATCAAACTAATTATATTTTCATTAAGGCTGAAAAAGTCTTAATTGGATTTTTTTATCTCTCTTTTTTTTTTTTTTTAATTTAAAGTACAGACTATTAATACATCTTTACTGAGTCTAAATTTTACCTTTAATGTAAAGCTAAACTGAAGCAACCAGCTGTTCAACTGCAGCAACTGCAAAGTCCAAACCCTATTTGCAATGCTGAATTGTTGAGATACCTGTTCATCCAAGACCATAAAAATGGGGGCTGATGTCAAGGAAGAGAAGTAAACGATCCTGAAAAACCTGATGCAGGAAATCTACAACCTTCTAGAAAGCCTACTAGAAGCAAGGCAAGATCCACTGGGGTGTCTAAACACATAAATCATGCCCATGAGGACTATTCAGTTTATCCTAAAGTTTGCACACATTCAGCAAGCAGAACAGCTTTCCTGCTTCCCTTGACTCTGCCAGGACTCATGCAGCTGTGCACAGACAGATGATTTGTACCACTTCAGATGTGACAGGGCGTTCTGCCCATCCTCGGCCGGCAGTCCAGGAAATCACAGTCCTGGTATTGTAGGTGCCACAGCAGCTACAGATCATCTGTCAGCCGCTTGGTCAGCCTGTGCTATCTAGAGTGCTCTTCACAAGGCCGGACACTCAGCTGTGGGCGACTGAGCTGAGCTCACCCGAGACTGCTTCAGTGTCGTGGAAAACACCCACGTGTAAAATCCTAGATCTGGAATATTTCGCCTTGTGAGTTTAACCTCACCCCTCATCTCCACAGGTCTTCCTTGGCCATTGTCTGGCCAGTGGAAAGTCTGCTAAAAAAACCCCCAAAACATATTCACAGAACCTGGGCCAATGTCCAGCACTTGAGATACTGGTAGATATTTATTACTTGTGCTTCTATGGTAACAACCTATTCTTGCCGTTGACATTCTCATGTTTGAGAGATTTGGGGGCCCCTTTTTTAGGTTACAAACATACCCTGTATATTTGATGTTCATTTCCAGGACGAGACATGTATTCTTCTTACACTTATCTTGTGGGTTTGCAGAAGTAGTGGTAATATCAATCGGAAGAAGGAAAAGATGAAACATAGTTTTCCAATATTTTCATTATTATTCAAAGAGGTTGTTTAATAGTCAAAATTAATGGATAATTACTGGATAATTTGAGGGTAAACACCGTCCTTTCAGTGTATGAGACTAATCAAATTCAAACATTTCTGTCTTTGTGTGAAATAGTTAACATTTGGAGTAGAGAAGATAATGCAAATGAAAACTATTATGTGGAGTTAGTTTAACGATACGCAATTTAAAACTGTAGCAATTGTTTTTGGTCAGTTTCTTGCAATCTGCAAGGTAATTTTTTTCAATTTATTTGGAATTAGTCAAGTGCAGTGTTGAGAAGGCAGAGTGAATTGATGTTAAATAGTTTTTGGAAGATGTAATTGTCTGATGATTTGTAAATAGCCAAGCTTATCAAAAAAGTAATTTAAATGTTATGCTGACAATTTTGTTCAGTTTGGTGTACTCTGTAAACTTGTGAATCCAATTTTTAGCCCTCATTAGCATCAGAATTCTCTTTGCAATGCTAGATGATTGCAGGTATTTCTTATGTGTGCCCAAAGCATCTGTTGCTGAACTTTTACTGATCCTCAGTCTGCACAGAGAGCACACAGTCGAGCTGTAATTAAAAGTACTTCTGTTTCCTAGTTGCCATAATTTAGATATTCTGTTAACAGAGAGAACTTAACTAGTACTAGTAATTTATAGTCATGGACCATAAGGCACAGCAATGAGTTCAACTGAGAAATCAATGTAGTTTTAAAATGGTTCCTTTCATTCAGGTTTTAATTGCTTGGCACAATTTTTTTCAATTTTTCATGATTTCCTCTGAACCACAAAATTTGAAAAATTCTTGCTTTGCCCTTCCCTCCAACACTTAAAGAAAAGGAAAGATTGAAAAAAAAAATCGGAGCTGACACAGAACTCCTAATCAAAACGAACTTGACTCTCTGTTTTTCACAAATAATAACAGCTTTTTCTATGATCTCATGAAATTATTGTTATTGTTGTTGTAATGCTTAAAAAAATGGGTTTTCTGCATTCACAAATTCTTGCATGTATTCCAATATTTTATTATATCCAGTAGTAATGCATTAAAAGACTATCTAAATATAAACATAAATACTCCATATTGGGAAACATTATAAAAGTCAGAATTGTTACTTTAATGAATTCAACTTTTTTGCATATATGCATTCTGAAAATGCATTTTATGATAGAATCATGTTCCATTTCTGCTACTGAACTCTTCCTGGTTCACTAAGCACCTAAGAGTCATTATTCTAACATGGTTAGAAATAAGCCAAGGGTGAAGGAAGACTGATGGAAATTGTACAACATAATGTGAAATGAGCTAAAATTAAGAAGCAAACATCTAGGACAAATATGGATGGGGATGGATGCTGGACAACCCTTTGATTTGGGCTCACAAAAAAAGATTGAGAAAGGTGTATAAAAGGAAACCCAACACAATCTTCTGACTGTCTCTCCTAAAAGGTAGCTTGCCTCTTTCTGAAACAAAAAAATGAAATTAAAAAATCCAAAATCCTATGAAAATATTTTTAAAAAATCAACCTACAAAGCATTGTAGAGGGACAAATCATGCCCTGTAAATAAAAGGTGTGGGGTTTTTTTGTCAAAAATCTCTAAAAATAGTAATATTTTTACAATGAATTTTATGTTTGTAGAATTCTATATTCTTGACAAAAATTTTTTGACAAAAGAACAGAAATTTATTTTTGTCTTTGCAGAAATAAAAAGGAGAAAAGCATAAAAAACCGAGAGTCACGTTGATCATTTCTCCCAGCAGCTGATGCCATGTGCTGTGACCCATGAACACTGCTTTGGACTCCTCTGCAGCCCGTATGTGTCGATCAGCTTGGGCCTCCTTTTTGTTCATGGAGAGAAATAGACTTTTTGAGGAGAATTTAATTTCTTTTGGTTTATAGAACAAACTAAAGAGATTAATTGTACCTCGTATTGCTCATTTTAACACATCTCTTTATTACTAAGAAGGTATCTAATGCCTCATACTCTGAAGAGTTCTCTTGGTGGAGATGTCTGTATGCTAAAGTTCTGCAGTTAAAAGGCAGGGTACCCTGACCAGATTGGAGAATAATTCTAAGTTTATAACCGTTCAGAGAAGTTTAGCCTGTGAACAAGTAAAACAGACAAAAAAAAAAAAAAAAAAAAAAAAAAAAAAAAAAAAAAAAAAAAAAAAAAAAAAAAAAAAAAGAGAGAGAGAAAGTTCAAAAAGAGGGTAGTGACTTGGATAATTTCATTTCGAGTTACACATACCCCATCAGGGATAATATTAGCTCGTGTATTGGTTTGGCATGGCCTGGTTTTTGGTAGTGGGGAGCCACAAAGACGGCTCCCATGAGAAGCTGCTGGAAGCTTCCACCATGTCCCGCAGAGCCAGTCCTTGATGGCTCTGAAGATGGACATGCTGCTGGCCAAAACAGGGCCAGTCAGAGATGCCGGTAACGCCTCTGTGGTGATATGCTTAAGAAGAAGATCAAAACAAAAGTCACAAGGTTTTGATTCTAACCAGAGAAGAGGCGGAGGTGAGAACATGTGAGGGAAAAAACGTGGAGACACCAAGGTCAGTGGAGAAGGAGGGGGAGGAGGTGCTCCAGGCACCGAAGCCGAGATTCCTC
>VZTF01008761.1:32976-80829 GCA_013397755.1 Cnemophilus loriae
CTCTCAAAAAGGATTTTTTTTATTATTATTGGATACTGTTCTGTTTTTATTCACTTTTAATACCCTCCATTGTATGTATTTGTCTATTCTAGGTTTAGAAGCAATGTGAGCTTTTTATATTTGCAGATGGAGTTTACTTGCTAAGGGGTATTTTTATCATGAGTTTCCACATAAAGGCAACCAAAGATCTTTGCAGAGGATAGGTGGATACCATTTGGAGGAGTCAGAAAGGAATAACTTGTGACGAAGGCACCGGGAAATTCAACTCTCACCCATACTGGGATATGGCGGACAAAGAAAATAGATTCTGTTATGCAAGTGGTTATGGTTCTATTGTGGAAAACACTTCAAATAGATGCAAGGCGTGGGATTCACTTAGAATGCACACATCTACATCTGAATTAGTCACACTGAACTCCTTTATGAGGAGAAATAAACAATTTCAGGATTCAATTCCTCTGGTTTCTTCTGTATATTATATCTAGGATAAGACTTCACACTAAAAGGACCTATTTTTATCACTTACTGCATCTTCTGAATTACTGCTACAGTATAGGAACTGAGGTGATTAACTCAGAGACAGACCTTTACACTGTAGAGATCCATAGCTAGTGAAATGAAACTTTCTTGAAGAGTCAGAAAGGTATGAATACAAAAATGCAGAAATAAGAGGAGAATAGGTGTGTGTTTTTTTAGAAAATGGAAGCAAGGCAGTTTTTGGAGTTCAGTGATCTGCCTATATCCTCTGAGATTCTGTTTATGCATTTGTATGTGTATATTTTTTTCTCATAATAGGTGTTGTTCTTTAAACTTCATGCCTTTATATACATAGAAGGTATTTCTTTAGGGTGGAATTGTGGTGAGTAGCTATGTCATACAAAAGTGCTTTGAAATTCACATTTGAGCTTGTTTCCTTTGCATTTGTCCTTGTTTCCTTTACATTGTGCTTATGTTGCTTTTGGGCTCTCCTGATAGCCCAAGTAATAAAACATTTGACCCCTTCACTGAATTTAAGTTCCCTGAAAGACAGAAAACCCACGAAAGGCCCAGCTTCCTTCTTAGCTGCAAAAATTATCACTTGCAGCAAAAAGAAAAGCTTGTGGAAAATGTGAAGACAGATACAAATGATGTCTTGAGGTTTATTTGTGTTCCTGGGGAACCAGAACACTCATCTAGAAGGTAAAGAAAGAAAAGAAATAATTATAAAGAATACCTAAGCATTTACCATCTTATAGGGCAGAAACTATCTTCCTTTTGTTTCCCAGCTCACAATAAATGGTGTTTAACACTTTGCATTGAAGCCACTTTTTGTTGCACTTTAATCTGGTAATTAGTTTTTCCATGAATCAAATAATTTTTAAGGAGATCAAACTGAAATAGCATTTAGCGTAATTCTGATGAGACTGAAGTTATGCTTCATTTGACCAGGGGTGTTTAAGAGTTGAACAATAATGTGTAATATAGAAACTCTTTAGCAGCAACCTTTTCCATTCTAACTAGTGCATAATATTGGTTTTGCAATCATTTAGTAATTATATAAGGAGGACATATTTATTACGAATTATTGATTTTATAATTACTGCTGCTGGTGTTCACATTATTACACAATGAAAATCTTTTAATATACAATGTTCTTCACCCTCAGCTGGCAAGCAGATAGTGCAATGCAATTTACTGAGTAGCCAAGAGTAGATTTTTATCGGCACTTTTTTTGCCAACTACCTAAGTAGCTCACTTTCTGAAAAAAATATTGCTAATGGCACTTAAACCAAGAAGAATATCCAATCTCTCAAGGTCATTCCTGGAAGATTGTTATAGTCAGTCAACAAAGAAAAAGAGAGAGAGACAGAGAGAGAAATTTGTTTAATTGTTGAGTTATTGGACTGCTAATATCACCAGGATAGGTGATAGCTTTAAATTTGCTGTAAGCTAAATAGACATAAAAGGCCGCTATCATACACTGGATCATGACACATGAAGATATATCTCTCATGAAATTGATTTTTCCATGTGTGCAGGCTGACTGCTCAGTGCAGCTCACCTGCCTGTAGAACCGCAGGGAAAAGTTATATTCGGGGCTAGTGTATAATTGTCAATATGTTTTATATTCTTGAGCAAGGGATTTTTCTTCAAGACGTGTACAAAAGAGATTGTCCAAGTTCACCATTTGATTGGGTCTGCAGCTGCTCACTAATAGCTGTTGCTAAGAAACTGTCACCCCAAACAAAGAGGAGTTCTGCACCATCAGAAATCTCTGGAAATAGGTCTCTCCACTACTGACATCAAAATTTAACGGTCTGGTTATAGAATTTAGACCTGGCAGGTGAAGGAAAGAGGATGCAAGTACTTCCACAACTTCCTCTGCACTTGCCAGGATTGAAACTTTGAGTGGTGCAAGACTGAAACTCTATTTCCTACAGACACAGACACACACACATGAATGGACTCTTAACCATACACATGCAGATTTGACAGTGGGCCCAAGGTTGCATGTAAGTCTGAATTTTGTTGCTTGATTGCTTTCCCCTCCATAAAATGGTTTTATCAGTATATGGTTGTCATGTAATCTTCCTGTAAAAGAAAAAAAAATAAAAACCAAAAACAAACTTACAAAATACATCCCACTGAGGCCAGTGTGTTCAGTGAGAAGAACTCGTGTTTCACTCCAGTACAGAATTCAGGTCATTCCAGACACATAATGTCCTGCTTAGTGCCTCACCACTTTCATATTCACATGTACAGACATAGGAAGGAAGCAAAACATTTTCAGACTGAGAAGGACAAGTTTCCACATTGTGACCTGAAATGGTCCGGCAGGAAGCAGACTTCTGATTTTACTACAATGTGAATACATATACAAGAAACATAAAAAAGGGAGTAGAAATTCACATTTAGTTCTTCACAGGCTTTTGACTCCTCAGGATTGGGAGTGAGGGGGCAAATCTTTAGATGTAGCCATATTGGAAAATGTTATATTTTCCTTTCTTTAAAGAAAGCAAGAAACATGCAATAACATTATACCCGTACTGGCTCATAGAAAACAACAAAACCACAGATATAATAGAAATAGGAATGATAAGCTTTGCATTCATAAGTTGATATTTTACACAAAATTTTACATGAATGGCTTTTCTGGGCTTCATGAAGTATAAAGTAATGATTGCAAAAGTAGTATTGCTGCCATTTACTGGGATTCAAAATTTTTAATTTGAATATTTTCAGCTCTGTCTGGTACATTCCCAGGTTGAGACCACATTGTTCTAGGACATTCCAGGTAATTGCAACTCTAGCTGAAATGGAAGAGCCAAGAGCATGTCAAGACAACATCTTTCTTTTCCAGAGAAAGATGGCATCAGCACGTAACATTTCACCTTGCTCCCGCTCACCCTACGCTTCAGCTTCCGAGAAGAAGAAAGCGAGCTGTGGAATTTCTAGCCGGGTTCAGGTAGGTGAGAACCACTCTGGGATTGCTTTGCTTTTACTGTGTGAAAATATGATGTTATAAACAATTGCAGGAGCATATGCAATGTATCATAATGATTGCGATATGCTGGCCATGGCAAGTTTCGCAACTGGGTGTGCTTCATCACAAAAATGCCTGAGCGATGCAATGTAGGGATCAATCAATCTTGGCTCCGTATTGAGACAAGCTGTATGGTTTAATGAGTCTTTTCTGTCTCTTATGGTAAGAGGAGATCAATCAATGAACAAAATCAGATCAGTGATTTAAAAATGTTTTTTTTTTTTTCAGTGTTTATACCTAGCTGTTTTAAACTTTGAAAAGTCTGTGAGTTATAGGAACAATAAGAACAAATGCAACTGTTACTCCCTAATTTCTTTTTTTTTTTTTAGCAAAACACGTAGTAAGTCAGCAAACAAGATTTTCTTATTGTGAGAAACTCTACATAAGTTTTTGAAATGTGTAACAAACTACAATAAAAAACTTCAGTCTTAAAAGTATGATTAACTGTAATTTTAATATAATTTCTCATAAAATATCTTTAATAAAACATTACAGATAAGATTCAGTCTCTGAAGTGTCTCTTTCTTTCTCTTCTGCCTTTTCCTCTCTCCATTGATAATATAATAAGCTGAAGATGATAAATTTTCATATATACCCACTTGAAAACCCAAAGAGGGTTGAGTCTGGGCTGTGAATGTTCCCTGATGTGTGGACACAACCATAAAAATTTATTTAGCTGTGCACAAACTTGGGCATTAAAAAAAATGATTTGGTCAACACACATGCAGAAAACATTTTGCATCAAAGACTCATTAATATTTTCTAGTTTTGTTGAAGAGTATTACCTAATTTCCAGAAAACATTAGCCAGGGACAAATAATCTAAAGGTAAATTGTGAAAGGAAATTCAGTTTCTGAATATTGTCATTGCACTGGCTGAAGTACACAAACAGCTTTTTGGGTTCTGTGTCCAGTATAATATGTAGGACACTGGGAGTTTCCTAGGATAAATGTCTTGGAAATGCCAAACGCCTTGAAAAGCACAGCATTTCAACGTCAAAACAAGACTTCAACACTGTGGAAAAACTTTGTTTTGCGTCTTCTTTGTAATCTACTCTTCTTATGTAGTTCAGTCTAAGAGTCCCAGGAAGGGACAAATCCCTTGCTCTATCTATACAAGTAGAAAAAAAAAAAAAAAAAATGGAAAAGAAAATAAATGCTTCAGAGATGTTTGAATTTTTGTGAAAGAGACCCTCAGGTTTATAGGGAAATGAAAAATGGGCATCTGATTTGCTTTCAGGTCTTGTATTTTACTGCTTTTTAAGAACCATTTTAATTAAATAAAGTGAAAGCAGCACTTCTGTCTTAAGGTGACCAGTTATGGCTCTCATGAAATCCTTTGTGCCTTTTTTTTCTTTGAAAATGTCAAGGAGTACAATAATAACAATTAATGATGATGACTGTTGCTTCAAAGCCAAAGACGGTGAGTTTAATAGGTTCATAAGTCCATTTCTAACTGTGGAAGTTGATTTGTGACATCCTGTCACAGACCTGTCGGGCATTTTTTTATTGCTGGCAAAGAAATATTTTATTTTATTTTTGTTAAAAAAAAAAAAAAAGGAAAAAAAAGGAAAATAATTTAAGGGATAAGAACCATTTTAAATATTCTTCAACATTTGGAAGTGTGAGGGTTATTTATTTTAAAAAATAAATTAGATGAGAATATACCTTATAGAAATATAAAAATGTTGTTCTTAAGACAGATATTACAAAATATATGTACTGCAAAAAAAAAAAATATTTTTCCACAGAATGCAAGGGAACACAACTCCACTGGAAAGACAAACTTATGGAAATTGACGTGAAATTCCAAGACCCCTTCAAAATTTTTCTTCTGCTGGTTTGCTTCAAAGCCGTACTAAGTGCCAACTGATCATACATCTGTCCATCTGCAAAACTATTTTCATGTCATCATCTGTCTTTCATATAAAAACTATACAATTTTTTGTGTAGCTCCTGCTTTAGCAAAGACCCTTGGATGTAATTGCATAAGGGATGCTGGCTGAGACAACTATCATTGACCTGAAGGCATCAGTGACTTGGAATCTTCTCATGGGCTCAGCCATTAGAGAGACAGAATAATTACAATCTGTCAGAAGAAAGACAGCTAAGTGTTTTTAAGTGGGTTTGGTTTTGGTTTGGTTTGCGATTTTTTGAGTTTTTGTGGGTTTTTTTTCAAGATAGTTAAAGTAAGCATCTTCCTCGAGCTAATCCTGTAAACTTCCTCTTCATAAAACAAATTTAACCATATTTAAAGGCTGATTCGTCTCACCTGATGGTTGGTTACAAGTCAGGCACAAGAGATGTCCTTTTTTCTGCAGCAGTTACGGCAGAAGTGAACAAGACTGACAAGAAACATCGCAATTCAATAGTGATGTTGAGGTGGAATGGATCTTTTTTTCTACAAGCACTTCCTAATTTGATAAAAATGCAAACTGAAAACAATTCGCCACTTTAGCAATCTGTAAATCAGTATGACTTCATGGAGTTTTCAGAGGTTTCTTCTCTTCACATTCTGAAAGTAAACACGATAAATTCTTCAGTTTTGTCTAAGCAAAATGTTTCAGCTGGTGCAACATAAAATCAATATATGTAACAATAACAATAATAATTACACAATGATGTTGATACACTTTTCTTTTTCCTCTTTAAATTTTTTTTTAATATATATACAAAACTGGACTTTAATATCATGGCAAGACCACAAACTTTTTTTTTTCCTGCCAGAGGGAATTATGATTTATTTCTTTTTTATCAATAAATTTCTACAAACTAACAATTTTTATCTTTAATGCGGTCGGATAAGAAATTAAATATACTAGAATAAAGCCTCCATTTTTCAAGACACCAAATCACAAGTTATTTGAAAGCAGTCCTCTTTGTCATTTGTTTTCACTTCAGTTAATTGCAATAGCAAATAAAGCTTTACATTGCTCCATGTTACCACTACAATGCTTGTGACTTCTCAGAGAAGTCAGATGCTGTCTTTTCTCATTACCTACCTATTTTCATCAACTACTTCATGGCAGAAAAATCACTGGTGAAGTCTCATAGGACTCTTAGATTTTGAAGTGAGAAGATATCACCGCGTTTGTTTAGTTCAGCCTTCTTCATAACACACAACCCAGGATTTTTAATTCGTGTTTCAAGTCAATACCAGTGCCTTGAAGAGAATAATGTTTTACAAAAAACAAAATCCAATCTGGCTAAAAAAATTCCAGCAATGGAGAATCCAATATAAATCTTGACATTCTAATAGTTAATTACTCTCACCATAAAAATGTAATGTGCCTACTCTAAATTTACATTAACTTTTTTTTTTTAAATATCTTGTCCACTAGATTAGCTCTGAAATATTATTATTTTTATTCTTATATTTTTACTGTGGTATTTCCCCATTTTGTAAATTTGACAAATATGCTTTGCTCCTAAATGTATTACTTGTCATTAACCACACTGAAAATACACACTAGGCTAAGACACAAAACCTATTATTGCACGTCAGCTGATCTCTAGTGTCTGTTCCGTTGTGTACAATAAATCTGGGTTAAACATAAGATAAGCTCAGTTTGCTTAGCCTGCTTTTCACTGAGCTAAACTAATTTGAACAGCCTTGATTTTCTGCAGGGTAGACTACTCCCGTGGATAGTTCTCATGAATTAGCTGACTTGTTATGTGTGATGCCGGAATAACTTGTTCATATATCTGAGTCTAATAGTATCCTTGTCCCTAGTTTATTGGAGCCAGAGAGCACTGTGTACCACTGGCTTGTATTCTTCATTGTTTATCATTCCTTTAGCTTTTGTATCAACTCCAAGCTTTACTTGTAATGATTTTATGTTTTCTTCCACCTTGTTGATAAAATGTTTACTAGCATAGAGTTAAAAATCAATCCCAGGGAGACCCCAGTCAAAAAACACCTTATTAGTATTAATTCCCAATTTGCTGTTATGTTGTGGGGCATAGCTATCAACCTTTTCTTTAATAATTCAATGTGATTGGCAAAACAATGAGCCTTTTTTTTTTTTTTTNGGTCAACTTCTTTAAACGAGTTACATTGTTATTCTACATTATTACTTTATTGAATTGAATCAGTCCTCTCATCAAAGCATTGGCATGAGCTGGTCTGAAAAGATTTATTTCCAACCTGTGCAAATTCACTGTCATTAATCCATGACTTTCCTTTAATTCATTGTTAATTCAGGCTTGTCTCAAATGGTCCATCATTTTGCTTCAAATATAAATGAAACTCGTAATTGCTTGGATTATCCTATTTATGCTCCCTTTAAAAAGTTTGTTACTATGCATTTTTCCCATTACACCTCAGGCATGTCCTGAAGTTTTAAACACTGGATTAAATCTACTTTAATGGTTTGGGTAGCACCTGAGACAGCTCTTTGAAATTCTTAAATACAGAATTACTGAGTCCTAATGATTTAAAAAGGCATTCTTAAGTGAACACAATAGAATCTGAATGGGAAGTATTTCATTATGATGTGACAAACAAATGCTGGTCAGAACCCCTCACTTGTCATTTCTAGGGTTTCCATACACTACCATCCCAGTCACATCCTGTTGTCACATCCAATATATGCTATTTTGAACGACACATTGTTATACACTTTGAAATGGTAATTGTTCAGATGACTTTGTATTAACAGTTACAAACCAAGATGTCTTCACTGGAAGAATTTACCTTTCATGTGAGCTACATAAGCGAGTTGCAGTATTCCCTGGAGAAGAGGGATGTAGTAAGGGCTCCTAGCTCTTTGATAATTAACAAAAAAATCAGATCAAGAGGTTGTCCCAGCAGAATCTAAACTGCTTCCAGTGCTGGACTACCAGCTGTTTCCTTTAACGTTGTAGAGAAGGAAACGAAAGGCAAGGCAAAAATGGAGTGAAAAGACACCTGTCTCGAGGTGTCTTTGTACCATCCATGGTAACAAAGAGATCATATCATCACATCTTCAGTCACATCTGATCAAGCCACCGTAATGATATCCCCTACTGTCACTCCAATCCCTTGCTCATCACTTTTACAACTGTGATAGTTATGCCACCTCTGGTGCAGCTTGCCATTTAGAATTACTGTTGGGGCTGCTTCAATCTCTGTTGTGCTGTTAATAGCAAATTTAGCCATCTGAGTAGATCCTCATATTGGTACTTAATGACTTCTGAACTAGTTCCCACTGCAGTAGAGTTGCTTTGTTGCTGTCTAAGGACACGGAAAACAAACACACACGCACACAACTTCCAGGGACAGCAGCCAGGGACCATTTGCAAGATCACCCTTTGTTAACCAGCCAAGGAACAATCACTCTGTAATCAGCATGAATCTGGAAACCATCTGATATTTAGATGCTTAAGTGTTTAGAACTCTTGGTGGGCAAGGATGAGCCTCAACTTCTGGTCTTTAATGGGAAGTCCATGGCATTTTTGATGCAATTTCCCATTTTGAAGTCTTTTCTTTCAGGTAAGACAACAGATGATAGCCATTCAGAGGTTATGGGTTCAATATGGATTTGCATCTGCCATCTTGCTGCTTACTAACCCATGCTCATCAATAAAATGGAGACAATAATGCTTTCGCTACATTATCTCAAATTAGTTCACAAATTAATTAGAGAGAGTTGGGGTGGGGAAAGTTTTACATTTGTTGCTTTTTTGGTTTGGTTTTTTACTCTGGATATATACAGCATAACATTACTGATCAGTTGAGTACAGAACCATACTCTGCTAAAAGTATTAACATAATTACATGGTGTCATCATTTCTTTGTCTTTCTTCAGAGTCTGCAATACTGCATACATGTGGAATATCTAGCAAATTCCTCTCCTCTTACTTTCCCTGGGAAAGAAAATTTTAAAAGTGTTTTCATTTCATTGATTTTATGAGAAGAGTTCTATCGGGCAATATCTGAAACCATAAACCTCAAACTGGCTGAGGAGATGGCAGCTGATATGTGTGGGCATGTATTCATTATTTGTTCCCCAGCGGCTGCGCACATGTGGAAAACCAGAAACATCCCTCAGTTTTAGGCAGTAAATATTATTTCAAATGGGATATAAGTTTAATCAGTAATTAGCCAGTAGTCAAATCAAGCCAGTCATTGCAGATCCTTATTTGTGTTGTATCTGTTTTGTCCTGTGCATCTTGACTGATGAAATATGAAAACATGTAAATTAAAACAATCAGCTAAGTTGTATGTGAAATACGTGACAGAAAAATGAATACTCATTTCATACTGTGTTTATCTATACTTTCTAAAGAATTGCCTATTTTGAGGAAATGCCTTGATTTTTTTCGCCCCAATTAATACAGAGTAATCTGCCATAATAGCAAGCAATGAAAAGGATTCCAGCTTTTTCAGCATTTACCATTATGTGTTTTATTTTTATTTTTTCTTCCAGTCTTCATCTCTGTGACAACTTCATTTGCCTTGAACAGCATCACGTAAAACATTTCGCGTTACATAAACTGTGCTTCCCTCAACCACTTTCCTATATCCAAGTGTAATGTGGTGAATAAGGCTTTCTAATGGATACAGCTCTGCCTGGTTTTTTGTTGGGGAAGAAATTAATTTATTAAGACGAAAAAAGCAAAAGGGAATAATTAAAGTACCGTGTCACTAAAGAAACATTTTGATTACTTCTGTACACCGTTAATGTTGCTTTTCTCTCATTTTCGTTGTAGCTAATCTATTTTTCTATAGAGGTCTGTCTTTAGTTCTTCTAGAAACGCATGAACCAATTGAACACGTTGAATTTAGGCTGACAGGGAGGTAGCCAGGTCATAAATACCTGTTTCTTATAGATCTCATGAGGAAAAAAAAAAAAAAAGACTTGTCAAGAAAAGTGTCACATATTATTGGTGCCTATGAGGAGAATAGTAGCAGGTATGTGGTCCTTGTTTACACATCAATTAATCCATGTGGAAACATACTAATTACAAGAAGGAAACTTAGTTTAATCATGGTTTCTTGGATTATATATTTTATTATATATGTTTTGTTGATCCTGCCTTGGGAGAAGGATTTTGTACATGGTCTGCTGTGGTTTGTTCATCCAGATGTTTCTGAGATGGCAGAAAATGGAATCACATGGAAGTGATGAGCAGGACTGTGCTTTTGTCTGCAGTGGTGGAGAAAGGAGGATCTGGGGATGAAATACCTTGATGGAAACTGTTTGAGCTTCAATCAACAGGAGAATAAACTGCTTATCAAGAACATAAAAGTTTAATTGTTTTAATGGTTTCCATATGCAGACAATCATCACTGTTATTGTAAGTAAGCTTAATGTTCATGTATGTGTGCTTAAAAAATTGGGGTATTTAAAAAGAAAAAAGAATTACATCCTAAAAAAGGATAAAGAAAGTTAAGCGCAGAAAAGAGGGAACATGTTTAACAACAACAAATTTGAAAAGTTGAACGTCAACATTTTCTTAAGAGAGTTATACCAAATTTTTAGTACAAAAAAAGTGCTATGTAAACAATAAATTATTAAAATTGATAAATAAATTATTTTTATATAAGAAATAGAAACATTCTACAGTTTATTGAGATGATTAAATTGTGTTAAGTTGCTACATCCACTAAAGAGAAAGAAAAAAATTTTAATCCTATAAGCCAGATGGGTACCCCAGATAAAAACTGAACTCCTCTCCAGATATACGTGTCCTTCTTCACTAACTACTTTCTAGGACAAGTAGACCTTTAACTTCTACTTGTTGCTGATCTAATGCCAAGGAGAGATGATGAAAAAAAAAAAAAACACAAAATTTGGCTTAATTCCTTCATTAAATCCAGTAGAAATAGAGGAATAATAAGGTTACAAAAACACATTCTCCAGAGTAGTTCTGTACTCTTTCAAGTCTCCAGAGAAAATGATTTTGGTTTCAAAAAGATCTACAAATGTTGGTTTTATCATGGTCTCAAAACTTCGACTTCAAAACATGACCCATTTTCAGCCAAATAACTTAGAAATAGTATCTTTGATTTTTTTCTCAAAAAAAAAAGAAAAGAAACAAACAAAACATATTTCATACTCATTCAAAAATGGAATTTTTTTCATAAAGTGATCACAAGAACTTTTTTTTTTATTTTCTAATAGGCTCAAGTTAAAGTTTGAAACAATATAAAATTCAATTTTTTTTTAATATAGTTTTGTCGTAAATTCATCATCCTTCAGAGAATAACTGTGAATTCTAACACCTCTTATTTATGATGTTAAAAATAGATCAATATGGTGCTTAACTGAGTATGAGCCGTGTGGTAGCCTGGTGCCAAGTGCAAGGATGGTCTTGTTTTATCATCAGGCTCTGCAAAGATAAAAGCTAGTTGGATTCTGGTTTGGGACCCAGTCAAATCCATCATTTCATTATGAATGTGTCATATATCTTTGAGTAACCTTGACCAAGGGCATCAATGCCTGAAGAAGTTACCTATAGCTAAGTTCTGGTGCTGCAATTTTGCATTGTAAGTGCTGCTGGTATGTGCACAGCGGGGCAACTGTAGAGCAGTATCGGAGCTTTGTTGACCCAGATTGCATTTTTTCACCTACAAAATAAAGATAACCGTGATTTTCTACCAAACTTTTTGAGTGTACTCCTACAGAGTGAATAAGTAGGTATCATTATTATTGCTATTAATAATAATACATTCGCTGATCCATTGAGCAAAATCTTTGTGTGGAGCTCCAAGAAAAGTAAATCTCCTACTACCTCTATTAGCCAGCCCTTTCCTTCAATTCTTCCCTTCATTAAAGTGAAAGCGGTATAAAAGGTCTGATCAGGATTGTAGCTGCAAAGTCAATAGGAGCCAATCATTTAACTTCTTTAGGCACCTTTGAAAATCCCAGCCTGACATCACTACAAATTAGCTGCACCAGAGCAGGGTTTTTCTTGGCAAGTAATATGTGAGTTACAAAGCATTTCTGCTTAACAAATGTTTCCTTTTCGTTAAAGAACTCTCAGAGATTTTTTCGAGCTGGATTCTCAATGTGGATTTTTCATATAGAACAATAGTTAGCACCCTGACAGTTAACACAGTAATGAACGATTAGGCAGTAATTTATCTGCTACATTGTATAGCTCCAAAGAGATGAGATAACTTTTCTTAAGATTTCTGGCAGGGGTTTTGGGGGGTCTTTGTCAGTTCATTTTTATTCATATCTGGCTATAGTTACACTGGACCATTGTGTTATGCAGATTGAACAAAATTTCACTCACTTCTCTTGTTTTTAAAGGAATGCACCTTTTGAGGTTTTTCTCCACAACCTATTTATCTGAACCCCACTACCTGGGTATGGATTAGTTCCATAAAAGTTTTAGAGGTTGTCACTTAATAACATGCAGAATTAGGTGTTTAGATAATGTACCTAATACATGGGAAAAAATCAGGCACTGAGAAAACAGTGAATAAGGCTGAGAAGCTACAGTAGGAAATGCACAGGTGAAATGAGACACAGATTTCAGAGCTGTGGGAAAGACATTTTGATCTGGTTTGAGAGAAATCTCTATTATAACTGCAGCTAATTCTTGAGCTTTCTGTTTAAAAAGAATCTAATTATAGACATTAGAGGATGATCAAATCTGAGAAGGACACCTATCCTTTTACACTTAAAAGCAATTCCAGAGTACATTTCATTGGACCTGTCTTTTTTGCTTAGCATGAGATGAAAAAGTCTCTCAAGCTCCTTTACAGGATGACTAAGTTATTTTTAAATTCACAGACCTGGGCACATGAATGACTATGAATGACCCCTCAGTTGACCAAGGCTGTGCTGGTTCCCTAAATCTGTCCAAGGTAGTTCCACCAGGTCACCTAGGGAAGCCTAAGAAAGCTTCCAAAGCTGGATGGTGTCAGTTGCTCCACAGCTGTACTTGTCATAGACTGTGGAGAAAACCTACATGACTCCTCCATTAAAAAAAAAAAATTAAAATGAGACTGAACCTTCCCCACTTTATGAATTCCACTGGAGCTTAATGGATCTCACTAACCAAGTCACCAAACTGTTGGTTGGTTATACATGTCTTGGTACCACAGTGTGCACATCTAGATAAAGTGTTCTGAAGATTGAAATTTTGGGCTTGGGGTATCTCAAACATCAATTTCAGTGCTCTGCAGTACTTACTCAAAGGATCAAACAACTCTTTATCTTACATCCTACTGGCATCAACAACCCCTTACCACTTACTTGTGATTGCAAATCTAATCCCTTCTGATTTGCCTCAAAGTGTAGTTTACAGCAATTACCACTGGCAATTAAAAAAATAAAATAGGTTATTATTAATGATTCAATATATTAACATTATTTCAAGATCTACTTCTATTAAAGAAGCATTAACCCTTCTATGATCATGGTCCCAAAAGTCATCTTTTTTAAGCAAAAAATAAATAAACCTTCTGCAAGCGCTCTTTGATGATGGATATGGCCCTAAGTCATTCACTCAGCTGTTTTATTACTTGTCTTTAAGTCTGATGAGTTCAAAGCAGATGTGCCTCACTGAATTCTCAATAAAAGACCACTGCTTGTCCTGCTGAATAATAAGAACTGCTAATGACACCAATTAAGAGCTGTAAATGTCATTTACACTTGTTTGTTATTTTTCAACTCAAGTATAGAAGGCAGAGGAACCTGAGATCACTTAGACTGAAGCAGTCTGAGAGGACATTTTAATTGTTATATAACATGCATTAATAATTAAAATATATGTGTATAATGGAATGATTGCATTTTTGATTAGGTCAGTTGCAGAAGATACTTCAGGCTTGCTTTTTTCGAGAATTATGAGTTATCAAAATTAAATATCCAAAACCCCAAACTCCAAATCCATATGAAATAAACCAACACCACACACACACACGCATATATTGGTTGCAAAGGATTAAAAGTAAATCTCTCAATACTGATTTCCTGTTCTACACTGCATTAGCTCATAGGTGCCAGTCTTGACATACCCATTCAGTCAAATAGCTGAGATCTTGAATAAGAAAAAAATTGTAGTGCAACTGGGACTGATGACTGCATTAAAACTGCATTTATTTAGTATTGTATTGCAGAAGGTTGATAACAGGTGTTCTGAATGTGAACAAGTCATCTGGAATCAGATGTGTTTACTAACAAATTTTGTTCCAGATCTCAGGTTTGGAAAAGCCTTATCCTTAGGTACAGGGATTCCATATCCATTTTGCCATCAAAACTTTCACTGAAGTGTGCTTATACCACAGTCTTTTGAATTCGCCTTGCAAAGAACAGGAAGCAAATGAGTAAAACTAAAAAATCTGAATCTACGTGGTCCTGCATCTTCATGTGTAGGAGTGGACTAACTGTAATTTGTTATTTGCCAGCTTGTTATTTGCCTCATCATCTGTTTGCTGCAAAAATACTCAGAATTACTGCTCAGGTGACTCAAAAGCTACCTGCATTCTCATGATAATTAGATTTCTCCTGCTGGTCATGAGCAAGGTCCTCACAACCTCTCTCTTCACTGCTCAACAAGCTGCAAACTGCTGCCTTCCCAGTCATGACCCTCAGCCAAGGAACTTCTTTATCTCTCTTAAATAGGGAGCCCAGTGATGTGGGTTCTGTTTAGAGAAACTGCTGGGCAAGAACTGCATCTGTGTCTTTACTTCAGAGTAGGTCAGTGGAGGCTATTGACATGCTGTATGAGAAACAACGACTGAAAGAAATTTCTGGAAACAACAGACCTTAATCTCTTACTATCTAATTGACTGCCCTCACCACTAACTCATAAAAATAGTCAGTCTTTCTCTTTTGCTTCTTGCCTCTTTATTTTGGACGTTAAGACTTGAGCACGAATCTGACTTGAGAAATACGTAGTGGAGGCAAAGCAGAGTGAGGATTCAGACCTTTACCAGAAAAATCTAAAGGCAAGTTTCCTGCACAATCAATAGGCTGCTTATTAATTTGCGGTGGATTTTGCCTTCTTTTCCTCTTGTTTCCAGGAAAGCACTGTGCTTTGTAAGTAACATGTGCTTTCCAGTCTTTCTTCCCATCTCACTTAAGCAAAGCTATCCATAGACCTACCTGAACTAAACTTTACCTTTCAGGGGCTTTATCACACATGGAAGATCGTGACTGCTGGATTTGTGTTGAAGTGGCTTCCAACCAAAGAGGAAACTTGAAGGAATCTAAGTCTTTTTTTTTTTTTTTTTTTTTTTTTTTTTTTTTTTTTTTTATATTTTTTTTATTATTTTAAATTTTTATNTTTTTTTTTTTTTTTAAGATCTTTTACAACTTGAATATCTTTCAAAAATCTCTAACGGATAAAAAGGAAAAGGAAAAGGAAAAGGAAAATGAGAGAGGAAAATGAGAGAGGAAAAACAAAAAGGGAAAAGAGGAAGAGGAAGCTACTAGCTATTTTCAAAGGCAGGTGCTGGTCCAGATTAAATTGATGTCCCCCTGGATATAACATTTAAACAGGCTTATGTTCCTGATTGAATGGCAGCCCAAACCAGAACAGCATCCCAGTAAAATTTCTTCAAGGGAAAAGGGGAGGGGAAATAAAAACTAAAGCCAGACAAACAACCAGATAAACAAAACACTTCTACCTTTGCAGACTTCCATTCCATCTACATCTGTCTTGTTGTACTCCCACCAACTGGCTGTTATTGAGTGCTTTTCAATTGGCATTTATGACTGCCTCTAATGGCTTGCTTCTACATGAGGCTTGCATATCTTAACTAAATATTCAGTGATTTTTCCTTATTCTAATGTTCTTAATTAGATTTACGAACTCTTTACTATGTTTTATGTTGATGAGGGACTGAGGATAAAATCCCGAAATGCTCACTCTAATAAAATATCACAGCTAACCAACTTGTGCTATTGCATGTGTTATTTCAGTGAATAATGAGCTTTAAATAATGTTCTGAATATGTTACCAAGGATGCAGTAAAGAAATATAGACCGGTGATCTATTACAATACATTAATAAATACACTGGTACATATACTGTCCATAAGGGGTAATGGATCATGCTGTGAGAACAAGGGATATGGGGATTGAGAATTTTTGCTTTAAAAGTCTGCTATATGAATACCTATTTTATATAAAGTAAATTAGTATTTGTTATTTCTATTACCTTTGGCTTTTTTCTCTTTAGTTCTTTGAATCTGAAGTAAATTAATGAGTAAGGCGTAAAAGCTGGATGTAGTATAATATAACTCTTTCTTTCATTTCATATCTGGGACTATTTATCTTCTTTTCCTATACTAGATATTGAAAATGTTTAAGCAACATAAACCATGGTGCTGTAATCTAATCAAATTGACAAAAAAATCATGCCAAAAGCCTGGTACTCAGCAATAATTACAGGAACATTTTCTATACCTTTATATTTGTCCAGGATGTGAAGATCAAGATTAATTTTTCTTAGCAGTATCACATCACTCCAGTGTGAACTCTCTGAGTACTAAGCCTCCTAATTCACTGTGTAGATAATCATGCCTTCAATTATGAGAAAAATATACATCTTTCAGAATTATATCCATAAGTAATATGTATCAATACTGTGCTATTGACCTCAGCAGCCCAAATGAATAAACAAAAGCATATTCTACTGCCATTTATACTTCTAAAAACCCTTGGTACTGTAGGAGAGACCAGGAGACTTACTCTATTTTGTGGTGGTTTAGTGTGAGCGGGCAGTTAAATAATTCCTTATTCTACCGAACAGAATGATTTCATGAATGCCTCCCATCATCCCTTCTTTCCTCTTTCACAGGACTCCTGGCTGTGCCAATGGACTTGAAGCACTGCAGTCTTTCCACTGACTCCACTGTGTGTAGTATAAGAATCTATGATGATGTGCTCTTTCTGTCAGAGACCGTTTTTCACTGTTTTCTGAACAGCCGAGTGGGTTTTGAATGTTGATTAAGGCCTGATTCCTGATCCCAGTCGATATTGCTGAACCTGCTACTGTGACTAAAATGGTGTGATGAAATAAAAGTGATGTACCAAGGGTAGATGGCAAAAAAGCTTCTAAGAAATTCCCTCCCAAATGCTGCAAGAGTTCATATACACTTTTTGACTCATGCTGATCCATGTACAGAGAACAGGTGTCTTTCTAGTGTTGTGACTCATTTACAGAAATATGGTTTTCCATTCACATATATCTCAAAAAATATACCATAAAATCTCAGAAAACTATATTCATGTGTATGTGAATGCCTGAGTATCTAAACTACAAACCAAGATCAATATAAATCAAGTGGGTGGATCTCAGCTCAAGGGCCCAGGTGTATGATATCCAAGCCCTGCCTTCAGGTCCAAGTGTGATGTTAGTTCAATTTTACACAAATTTTGACTGAAAGCATGAGACAGCGAGTGACCAAAGGCCACAAAAGATAAGACAGGTTAAAACAGAGTCAGGGGGTGTTAAAACAGGAAAAGTTATGTAAGGGTTCAACAGCAAATACACTAAAATAGAAAGCTAAAAATCTCTAAGTAAAACTGCAAAAAACCCACTTGGCAACCTCACATTGCTGAAGTTCTCATAAAAGCAATTCAAGCCACTCTTTTCCCGAATGACTGAGAAAATAATAATTACATTCAGAATTATAGAGTAGAATAATGGAGAAGTCCAGGCTGGATCTCTAGAGGTCTATTCCATCTTCTCTTAAAGGGAGGGACTTTGATCAAAGGTCCTCTCCAACTGAATTTCCAATGACGTCGATTCCACCACTTCTCTGTGAAACCTATTCCAGCATTTTACTCTTCTCACAGCAAAAAGATTTTCCACCTTCCTCCATAAATCAGGTTCTGCAATCCTTTAAGACCTGTGCTTTGTAGTCATACTCTAGATTCTAATTCTTCAAAGCAAAAATTACACCATGGGGAAAATTAAAACTGAACGCAGTGTTCCAGGTGTATCCAAACAAGTGCTGACCAGAGAGGAATAATCACAGTCCTGCATCTGCTGGCTATGTTGTTGCACGTGGATCTCAGGACACAGTTTGTCTTTATAGTTATAAGAGCATTCTGCTGATTTACGATAAATTTGATCTCCTTCAGGACTCAAAGGTCCTAAAGATACACCTAAGCAAGGTAGGCCCCAGCCTGTTCTGCTGCTGTTTCTGTCCTACCCACCAGGATTTTGCACTTATCACACGTCAAAGCTCCTGCATCTTCTGTTGGCCCAGCTTTTTTTGTATTCTACTTGCAAGGTTTCTTTCCTCAAATTAGTAGTGCTCTAAATGTCTGTGACCTGTGTGGGTGAAGATATTTACAAATACAAGATACCATGGCTAAAAATGACATTTAATATGGTTTATTTGTCACATATATGTCACACATAAAAGTCTCTGAGACACTTTTAAAGGGTCCTTAGCAAACCCTGAAGTTTCCACAGATATCAGTAGTAAGATACATCTTGTGCTCTGTGAAGACCATGTATGTGAAATGAGTTTATGTTTTAACTCTGCCCAGTTCCATTCAGGACCTCTGGGAGCTCCTGAGCCAGTCACTGCCTCTTTACCTCTTTGCTATACACAGCTATTTTTAATTAAAACAGTGGCATCACCCTCTGGTCTTTTTCCCTCTACAAACCTCAAACCTCAGTGTTCACCAGTTCAAACTGATCTCTGCTTCCAGCTTGTATTCTGTAGCTGGGAGGTGGGAGGATGATGAGGATGATAGATCTGTCAGCCCAAAGAGAACTCCCCCTACCTTTTCATAATCCCCAGGTAAGAGCTGTGAGAAGTGCAGAGAGTGTTACTTTTCTTCCTGAACTTTATAGTGGATTACATAAAAAACTACATCTTCCCTCTGTGAGTGCGCTGGCATGAAAATCCAGCCCAAAAAGCAGACCCCAGAAGCATACAAATAGGAACAATCTCCTTTCAAAATAAATAATTTGCCACTATAAAATATATTTTAGTCAAATGTGTCGTGATTTTGAAAATTTCTCATTTGTTTTTCCCAAATGGTGTTACAAATCAAACAAGCACCACATGTTGAGAGCTGCAATAAAATATTTCATTTGAAAGTGTTAACTTGACTTCAAATTGCACGTAAATGGACAGTTATTTCAAAATAAACTGCAATTTGGCATGTCACAGTTGGACAGGCTGAAATGTCAGAATGGTTTTACTTGCTGGATTTGCTTCTTATGCAAATATAGAAATTTCATTCTGGGGGTGCTACTCTAAATTGGTTTCTAAAAACAAACCCCAAAGAACCCCAAAGCATTATTTTTTCCTAAGTTTTCAGTGATTTCAGCTCTGTCCCAGTTTGGAATGAAAGTAAATGTCAAAGTTTGGAACATCAAAACATTGAGATGGAGATTTTTTTTTTCTGATCAGTTTTAATACGTGCGTATACCAAAATGTACCAAAGAAATAGTTTGCCATTTTGAAAACCCAAATGACCTATAAGAACTTCTGCAGAAATGAAGAATTCTTCAGATTTGATGTTTAAGTAATCTTTTATATCATAATGTTTGTGGGGGGTTCTTAGATTTTAATGATGTTGGCTAGAGTATGACATCAATGGTTTTGCCAAGGAGGCCACAATTTGTTCCTTCTGTTTTTCTGATTAAGCACAAAGGTATAAGCACAACCTTTACAATCTGTGCTTCTTATATGAGGGCTGTCCTTCCCTCAAAACACCAACTCTTTATGTATATAATATTCAAGCATGAGTTTTTAAATCAGTATTTATAAATTAACCCTAATAATTTATGGAGGACTCATTAACAAAACCAAAATTTATTACATGATAAAAGTTAGCCCTAATATTTTACATTATCTATCCTTACAGTCCCAAATGTCTATGTCTACAGTGCATATCTGTTACTGCAACCTGGGTAAATATCCAGAAAATGATGTATTTTCTCTGTTTATTTTTCCTTAGGATAAAAAGTGAAACAGTAAAAAGAGGCTAAGACACAATAGGGGAGGCAAAACAGACAAGCTGCAACAGCCTACATGGGAGAATATTACAGAATTATAGTTGTTGCAGTGGCTACCAGCTGTGCATCTGGAATAAACAGGTTTGGAGCCCAGGAGTTTTTAATACAGGGAAAAGTTTGCCTCAGATGCTTACTCCTTTACATTTTTACTTCAGTCTTTACTTCCAGTGTTTTCAAGAAGAATATTCCAAAATCTCCCGTTATTTCTGTTGTTGTTCTTGCTAACTACTCTGTCAAAAGCTACAGGCAGGTACAGGCATATGAAAATCTTTGTTACTAATATTTCAGTTCACTGCATTTGATCACTGAGGATTATCTGCCTGCTTGCTTTGCGCTGCTTTGGCAATGATAGGGAGAGAAAGGTTTCGGATGCATGAGCTCTGCAATTGTCCCTTTCCTGCTATTGATCCTTATACAAACCACACAAACCAGTCATTTCACTGTGCCAGGTTTCACATGCCTTGACCCTAGAAGATGAAGAATTTTTCCAGTTTGTTTTTTTTTTCTTTTTGAGGGAATGTGTTTATGCACACAGACACCCCCACTGTTAAGACATAGTCAGCCTCCAGAGCACCATTCGTTTAATGCAGTGAAGGGGACTATGAACACTGAAAACGAGAGTTTTTAGTTAAATTAGTGTATTCAGGAGTCTATCTTCATATGTATGATAGCAACTGACAGCACACTTGGATGGCATAATAACTGTAATTCTGTCATTTTATCACTTCTGAGGGCTTGAATGCACACCTGCTCATGGCAGGTAATGGAAAAGAGTACAGAAAAAAAAGCAAAGAGAGGGGGGAAAAAAGCCACTAGCAAACAAACCCAGAAATGTGATTATATTGTGTGTTTGCTGACAGTGTCGCGACTCACACAGCCCTCGAGAACTTGAATAAAGCTGGCACAGATTAGGAAGTAATTCTCTAAAAGGCACACATTTGCCAGTAGCTTTTGACTTGCAACTCAGTACTCATCCAGACTTTCACCTGTTCAGTGTGCACCCCAGTTGCCACCTGAGATTCGTGACCAAGTTATTTTTGCTGGGAAAATATAATATTTTGGCAAAAGATCTGAATATCTAGAGGTCTTCCACGAGGTACCCAGGACAGACATTCCAACCCAAGAATTTGGAAGCATCTTGAGTTTCTCTGGGGATCACTATCCTTGAAAGCCAGCACAACACAAGGTTGGGACAATTTATGTTCTGACTGCTTTGAAAAAGAATGAAAAAACCCTAAAACTTTATATTTCCCTCTGGAAGAAGTCTCTGCATGTGAGTATATTCCAGTGGAGAAAACATCTGTGGATACTTTTTCCTCAGTTGGACCAGATCTATCTTGCACTTCATATGAACAAGATTATTACATCCTAAGATGCTATCACTATAACAATATTAAGTCTAATATATTTTTTTTAACTAGCAAGCAAAAAAGTCATCAACAATTTCCTTAGTAATATTTTATCCATTTTCCCCAAATTTCCTCTCTCAGTAAAAGATGGTGAGTCTTTTAGGTCTATATCTTCTCAGGAGATGAGATAAGTCAAATTACATTGAATTTATCAGAATCAGATGATTTTTAAAGTTACTCTCAGAAGGAAGATTCGAAAACTAATACCTGACTTCCTCCCCAGGCTGACTACAGTAGCTGTGGTCTGCTCTTATTCTACAAGCCATCGGTTCTCTTTCCTCCAGCTGTTGTTGGTTATGTCTTCCAGCTTTGTTCCTAGAAGCAATCTGTGAAAATAAGCGTTCTTTAGTTTTTCCGTTTCTCTCTTTAAAGACTTGGACAACTCAGATAATTTCCTGGCATTCCTTAGTAGCCCTTTCTTTAATGAGAAGATCAGCTGGCTGTATAGCTTTTTTTTTTGGTGTATACTGCCAGCTAATGGCAACTTTATTAGGTATCTGCAGTGAGATGATGAGCCACCTGGGAGTATTAACACCTGGATTTACAGTCACAATGGTAGAGCATATTGAAGTCCTTCACTACACTGAATTACTCAATAATAGCTTTTGGAAACATAAATAATCAAGAAGCATCATTTTTGAAGATAAAAGTCAGGAACATGTCTGGCTAATTGACCATGATGGAGTTATAATAGTGAAATACTGCACACTTTTGGAGTAAAGTTCTCTATTGTGCTGCCTCTATCTAAAACATCGAGGGCTGGCAACTCTACAGAAGTTTATGGATAGTGACTCTTGCACACTGCTCCTGCCAGTAAGATGCACATCAGATTTTACATTGGTCTGCTCTATTGCAATAAATTCTGTCTCTAAGAAAAACAGAGGTAATGTGAATCAGGAGGACTCCAAACAAGATTATCTCGTGGAGAATGCCATCAAGATTGCTAATTCAGTTTGCATCAAAATCCAGGAAAGGTCAGATCCTGGTAGCAACAGAATGTTTCCTCCTGCTTTTCTACATTCAGTTAAGAAAGTGTTGAAATCTCTTTGTGTATTTCAATCATTTTAACTCCATCTGATTAAGAAAATCCTCTAAGTTCCATACAGATATAGCTGCTGAAAAGAGACTTAAGTGTGAGCTTTACAGCTTGGTGGAGTTGAGACATATATTTACTCAAGTTACTTCAGAGGATTCAAGGCAGTGGTAAAATGCAAAATATAAAACTATAAAGGTCTCTGTGAATATATGACTGTATTTTAGTTCTAAATTATACTTGCCTATGCAATGATTTTCAAATGGAAATTTCCATTGTTTGTTACTGTTGTTTTGACTTGGTTTTGGTTTTGGTTTTTTGGGGTTTTTTTTTTGCAGATGAATTCTTGCATATTTTTCTTTGATTTTCATTTCCAAAATTTTCTCAGGAAAAAAAGTTGCAAAAATATCCCTATACCATCTATTCATGCATATAAATTATAAGCTAACCTCTCTTAAACTGTAAATATTTCTGGGAGGAAAAAATTCCCAAAATTGTGGTTTGTTTCTGGTTTTGTTTTTGTTTTATTTTGTATTCCATTTTTTCTTCATTTGCTATTTTTTTTTTTTGTAAAATTATAAAATAGAAGTAATCCTCCCTTTCTTGACCAACATCCAAGTTTTCTATGGATATCTTTTCTCTAAGTGCCAACATTTGGGAATTCAAAAAAAAGATTAAAAACCCACACCAACAAAAGTTATTTAAACCGCAGGGAGTGTAACAAGTTTCTCAGCAAACCAACACTGGAGAAATTATTTCGGTAACTATTTTCAAATAGAAACCACAAGATTTTACTTTCTGCCTTGTGCAATTAGCTGAAGAGGTACAGAATCACTTCACTGTCTCTCCCCAACCCAGCGAGTATTTAATTATTCATACAAAGTGAAACAGTGTCAACAGAACAAACACAAGAAGCCCAGGCTGCAGTACCTCCTAGTCTGGTGGTTAGAGCTCCGTGTCTCAGGTTCCTGTTTCTCCTCCTCTGCACCAGGGAGGCAGAAGGCTTTAACTCAGGTGCTCACCATGCAGGTGACAGCTCCTGGTTTCAGGGCTCCTGCACTTCACATGGCCCAGAATCACCTCATCTCACCAGGGACACCCGGCCCCTCCTGACCCAGCTGTGGGAGTGAGCCCTGCAGATGAGACAGCAGCTCTGTCGCTTCACCACAAAATCTGACTTTGGTGCAGCTCATGTTCCTGGAAGCCCATTTATTATGCAACAGACCCTCAATAAATTAAGTACGATTTGATCTTGCTTCCCCCTACAGCTTTTAAAATGCAGCCACTCCTGCTGCAGGCATGTTTTGGAGCCACAGAAGGAATTCTCCACTGTGAAGGTGGTGAAGAACTGGCACAGGTTGCCCAGAGAAGTGGTGGCTGCCCCATCTCAAAACCAAGTTTGGTGGGAGTTGGAGAAACGTGGAATAGTGGAAGGTGTCCCTGCTCATGGCAAGGAGTCTGGAACTTCAGGCAGGGCTGAACAGGACACAGAGACCGTTCCTAAAATATTTATATATATCCACCCTCATCTTTGCAAGTCCTTGTTGCTGTTTTCTCTACAGCTCTTAGAGTAATGAACTACTCCACATTCCCAGGAATCCCATATTGTCACCCAGTCCTAAATTCGAGTCTGGCTGGAAACAGTCATAAAACATGTCTGCCTTACAGTCCTAACACATGGTATTTGAAATCATCGTCTTGAATTGCATTGCATTGCAGTATTCTATAATTTTTTTCAACATGCCAGCAGCCCTTTTAAGTTTTCATTTGATTGCAAATGGACTCCACACGTATTGGCTGAGGCAAGAAAGATTGTATTAAACTAACTTAATGGGTGTTCCCCCGTATACATGGCACTGTAAACCAGGTATGTCACACTGGGAATTCAGCACTTGAATGAGGCAGTACTGAATCTGAGGATGTGGGGATCAGGTGTAGACTCAGGAGAAAACCTAAACATGTGAGGGATGCAGGACAGGCTAGGATTGCAGCTGTAACCTTAGAAACTGGAGAAGTAAGCCATGGACAGATGTGGTTGTTCTGCGGGGGAGACAATTACAGAGGGGTAGTTGGAGTGGTTATGATAAACCTTGCATAATTGTGTGAGTAAAATAATTAAATAGCAATATTATACACAATTATTCATTAATCAGGCACAAGAAGTTGCTAACTGCCAAACTAAGAAAGTGCCTGCATTTCAGTTAACCACATAGAGCTTTCAAAATTTTAATTAAGGAAATGGACATGAGAAAGATGAGCAGTGCAAAAATTTCTGAGAGGAGCAGTCAGTGAACTACAAAACACAGGGCACAAAGCTTTTTAGAGTTGGTGCCATTTTCTTCCTTAGTCTGCTAACCAGTCAGATAAAAATTTGCTTAGGCGAAGGCATCCCAATTTAGACTCAAGGGACTTCAGCATCTATTGGAATCAAGACAATCTAAAAACAGCTCTGTTCTGCTTTGAAAAGGTAAATGAACCTTCTGTGGAAAGCAGAAGTGTGAAAGGTTCAGAAGAAACCTATTACAAGCTTCAGCACACACTTGTGACAAGAATTGTGACTCTGTATTTGCAGAATACAGTCTCCCCAAGGGATGCCAACTAATCTGAGACATTAAAACATTGCATTCACTTCAGCTGTATAATTTCTTCCCTCAGATGGTGGTCTAATCATTCGCCATAGTGCTGTTCCTAAAAAAAATTGAGATTTTTTTTAGTATTCTTAAGAACAGAGTTGTTAAATGTTTCTGGTCAGAATATACATACTTAAGTTAAATCATACCTTATTATGCTATTTTGTTAAAACAGGAGAATTACATAAAAGTGCATTGGTTGCAATAAAGTTTTTTTCAGACTAAATTTTATTTTTCAATTAATCTCTTTTCTTTTTTTTCCTTTGAAAGAGAGTGATGGATGCTTAAGTTCCTTTTGACATGAAACCAAACTCCAACTCGTTCATTAGGAAAATATATGTTCCAACACTTTTTCCAAAGTGAGAAAAGAACAAGTTTCAAAACCTTGAAAGTTGCCTCAAAATGAAAGTGTCATCCTGTCGACAGCTCCAATTCTTTAAATTGTTTTGCCTGACACTTAGTAGAACTTCCAGTAAATCGAGTTCTTTGATCATATCTGAAGAATTATATGTCAAAATCGTGAAGCTCCTTGTTCACTTTCAGTCTCGCCGTCTTGCTAAATAAACCTCTGTAGCTTGAGTTTTTCATGTTGCTTAGTACAGAGAACCAACACTGCAAAAATCAACATTGCAAATAGTCAAAGTGAAATCACACTTCAGTAGCTAGCAGAACTTCACGATATATCCATCCACACACATGAACACACACATTAGCATAAGCTCACACAGACATGCTCGCTGCCTGGGTGTATTTACCACCCCTGCCCTGCTGCTGGTGCCAACCAGCACCACCCACCCGCTGAGCTGTGGGACAAGTTTCTGCAGTGCTGTCCATGATAAACAGTGCCTGCTGCAGATCAGATCCTGGGCTATTAGTCCTTCAGACTCCCCATCTTTCACAAACTCCGGAGAGGGTTGCCAGAAAATGAATTAAAGGCTTTCTTTTCAAGAGTCGAAGAGCAGAGCCATTTGCAAAAACCAAATAGTTAAGAAAAACTAAGCAATTATAAGAAAAATTATAAATTCTTACCTTGCGGTAGGAAATATTCCAATTAAGTGGAATCTATTCAAACTGTTTTCTTTAAGACAGTATTCTCCTCTGACCTAAACTAAAGGCCCAGGAGTAAGAGAAAGACTGACGTAAAGCACTTGATGAGATTTCAGAATTCTGGAAGACGAATATCTGGATGAAGCTGCTCCCAGGTTTTTCACAGGTGTCAAAGGTTTCCCATACTAGGCAGGATAGAAGAATGTTGCCAGGTTTTTAATATATATAGCTTTTAAAGTGAAAAGGGGACAAAATTCAATCTTTTAATGACAAAAGTGCAAACTCAGTTTTAAAACCTCATTTTGAATAGAAATAACTTCAAGCACTGGCATCTCAGTGGCTGTTTTTTGATTTTAGTGGGTTTTTTTTTTTTCAATTCTGTAGTACTAAGTTTGAAATGAGCATTAACATCTGGCTAGTTTTGTCATGAAGCTGCATTTTAGGGCTGTTTTGGTTTTTATTTTGGCTACTCTTATCCTCTGGATTCTTTACTTAGAATTTGTCTGGTACAAATTTTTATTCACTTTTTCTTTAGCATCAATTGATAAGCAGTGCCTTTACTGCAGAACAAAGTAAAGGAGACACTATTGCCAAAAATGTCTTCTGTCAGGGCCTAGTCAACGCAGGGAATTTTTTTGTTGTGTTTCCAGTGCTTAATTTTCATGTGCCCTATCAATTGTATACAGAGGCAGAAGCAGAGGTAATTTTTGCTTTTGACTGCTTCTCCTTCATTCATGTGGCCCAGCTCTGAGGGAACACGAAAATCCTGCAAACCCTTTTTTCCATCCACCTTTCAGGTTCTTAAGCAGTCGTTTGCAGGAGTGGAGCGGCATATGCACTTTAGGTGTTTAGTTTTCATAGCATGCCTGACCTTTCAAAAAGTGAATGGAGGTGCATATATATCCTCGTACAGAGCTCATGCTGGAGCTCACAAATGCCATGGGAAGCAACTTCCTAATTGCAGAGGGGTTTCCCCNTACAAGGTTAAATGAGTGCAAACCCACCAGCTACATACTTGCAAGGTTCTGGTAGTGTTTTCACTCTATTATCTCTAAAATATTTTAAACAAGCAGCTGAACACTCTGTCTATTTAATCAGGAATATAAAGTTGCAATTTTTTTTAAAAGTTGTATTATTGTTAGTTATAAACTCATGACTTTCCATTCAGCAGAAACTTTTCCAGTATCTGCTTTCTCCAAGCCTGTAGAACTCTGACTGGTTTCTCTCCAGAAAGTAGCAGGGACAGCAGACTGCAAGATATTCTATGTCTTAATGCCAGAAGCATTCAGACAATATTTATTTTTTTACTTTATGAAGAAAAACAAACAGAAAATTGTAGAGTTTTCCACCAGTTCCAATATAGACATAAACAGCTCATTCTTGTCTCACTGTTCTTATCTTAAATCTGTTCAGTTGCAGAATTTTAAAAGAACAGTCAAGTGTAGCAGCACAGCCAAGGGAGTGATAAAGGAGAAAAAGAGAAAGAGATGTAATAAGACTGGGTTTGAAAATGAAGAGGAAAAAAGAAATGCTTAGTCTAGCAGGTTAAAGGAAGGCTCAGTGAGGACAGCTCCACCCAATTTGGAGCAAATAATATAGCTGACTGGCTTGCCACCTCGTATGTACCAACTTTCAATCTGTATATCTCTTCGGAGCCATAATGCTTAGCACTGCAAATCACCCACGGAAAGAACCTTCAAATCTTTGGAACTTATTGATACAATTACCTTTGTGCTGCTGAGCTGAATGCAATGTCCATTGTTTGTCTGTAAACTTTGTCTGCAATTGCAAGAAATAGAAAAGAAAGGAGAGTATTAATCTGTGCAGCATGTATTCCGTGGGTACTCTTCCTCTTTGGATCCAGCTAAGCTAAGAAATCCATTTAACCTTTTAGTGTCAAGTTTGATGGACCCAAGGTGACACTGTATTTTTTCATTGTGCAGTACAGTTTATGATTGCAATAAACCTGAAAGAAAAATTGATGTTGACAAAGATTATATATATGTTTTTCTTCTCCTCCTGCTGAGATGGAAAAGTGACAAGTGTCACTTTTAAAAAGCAGTAGCCTCACGTACAATCTAAGGACAAGGTTAGTCATCAATCATGTCTTTTCATAAGTCTTCACTGATGAGTTTGACTTTGGACCTGCAATCTTTGAACCCTCTCTCAGCTTTTGTCCCAGAATCATAGATTCATTCATTCATTCATAGATTCATGGATTTTAAAGGCCAAAAAGGACAATTACAATCATCTTGTGTGAACACAGGCCACAGAGTTCAAGCTTTCATTCTTCCTGCCCCTACTTCTTTCACAAATGTTTCCACATTTTTCTTCTGTTGCACTCAGTTGCTTATTAAACTCATTGTGATGCTTAAACCTTGTTCTGAACTGCCTCTGCCTGCCCTTCTCCTTGCTTAGGACACATTCCTGCCATGAATCTCACGGAGTAACTCTTGCATAAAGCTTGAAACCAACAATCTACAGCAGCTCCTTGCAGAGAATGTTACACCATCCTCTTAAAAAATGCATGTCATCTACTAGTGTCATCAGTAGACTACCTTGAACTAAATATTCATCAACAGATCTCTTGGAAAATGTGCATTTAATAGTATTTTTTTCTAGAAAACTACTTTGTCTTAGTAAATATACTATAATTAAAGGTACCATTTCAACTCATATCCGTATTTGACTCTTCTCCCAGCCTCAGTCTCCCACTTCCCTTTTTTTCTCCTTCCATCTCTTAAGTCTGTCTGAGTCTGTCTCTTTCCTAGTCTATCTGTCTCATAAAAGTTTTAATGGAAAGAACTTCTCTGTTCATAGGTAAAATAAATTGTCAATGTATTTCTAGTAACAGTAATAGCCTTTTATTCCCTCCACCCCTCATACAAAAAAAAATTAATGGGATACACCAATCTGCCATTGTGCCCTTGACATGTAATTTGTTATAAATAATAACACAAATGATTACAGGGAAAACTACTACTGCTAGGAGTGCATCAGTTTGCCAGCATGGAGATAAATAAGACAGCTCTCTCTGTGGGTGACTCTGTCATCACGTTTTGTACTGGTGCTACCCTGCAGGCTTAACAACGTGAGTCCTGTCATGGCTGGTCTCAAAGTTTCTTCAGAGAGAAGCTTGGGGGCTAAAGCCCTTTTTTTATAGAAAAATTACTAAAAGGAGTTAAAAATAAGTGGCTCTCCAATGGGCCCATGCGTCGAATGTATTTAATTGCCCACAAGTCACATATCTTCCCTTCTTCACATTATTGCAAAACCTGCTGCATTTCTTTGGTACAGCAGTTACTCAGGTTTTATCTTCTACAGAGACAAGCTGTAATTTCTTTTATAGGGAAAGGGGAAAAAAAGGACTCGTAACAGCGGAGGCAATTACAGGAGCAACAGTCAATGCCAGGAATGGGAGAAAGAGCTGCAGTGTTGTTCAGGCACAAACCTGGGAATAAGAAGTCCTGGAATGTGCAGATTGCCCCATACCTGTGTGGATAATTCACTTAGGCTTGGCAGTAAACTGCAGAGATTTACAGGGAAAATAATTTTTTTTAATCCATCTCCTGAACTTGAAACTGCTTTCATCTTCTTACTGGTAGTAATATCAGTTGTTGATCTGTCCAGATTCTTCGTACTGTGTTACCACTTAGACTTATTTAAATACAATGTGTAATATAAAGACCAAGAATTAATCAGCTACCAGAACAATTTTTGGAATTTCAGGTTCTGCGGGTGGTTTATCTAGTCTATGGTTGAACGCAAAACATGTTTTCTATGAAAACATGTAGGAATTTGCCTCACCTCTTTGAAGAGCTGCCATAAGAGATATGTTATGGAATCTGAAGACTTCATCAGAAGTTTTGACAAACCATAGGGGTCACTGGAATGTGTAGTTCCAGGTAGTAAAAGGTTACATTTTACACTTGTCCCGCTGATTTGGGTTATTTTTTTGCTAAAAGAGTCTTTCTTTCTGTGCTTCACAGCATCCTGGAAAGTATAACTCTGATTATCCTGTACTCTCCAAAGAGTGGATGAGATATGCCGCTCATAATGAGGTGAGGGTTCAAGTGACACAATTTTTTAGCAACTGCATATCATTTGGTGCAATATGGAAACATAGTCTGTTAGAGGATTTACATGCCATTGAGCAGAATCAGTGTCAGTTACCTGGAAGGGTCAGATTTCAGTGTGTAAAGGTAAGCAATATGAAACCACGCATTTGAGATTTAGTGCAAAAAAAAAAAGCTCTGTCAAAAAATGATTAAAGAAACGTTGCGTTCTAAAGAAATATTTTTTGAATATTACATTCCATGTTTTTTTCTATTTTTTATCATTCTGATTCATTGCAAAAAAATATTAAAAATGGGATATCTTTTATTTCCCCACAAAATCAAATTTCCTCATCTTATTATTTATCTTTTTATTACTGCAAAGCCTCCAAGCATCCACTATGATAGCACTTATATAAGTGTGGATAATAGTCTTTTTTTTACCACCAGCAGTTTACAACTGAAATAGGTTGTCTTGTCAGGTTATCTTAACTGCCCCAAAAGTTCCAAACCCAAACTTTTTTCCCCTATGGAAAGGATATAATTGTAATCAATGACAGGTACTTTCAAGGACGGTGCATCCTCCACTGCTCAAGCAGGTCTCCATTTTCCCACTCACACTCACAGACACACGTCCAGTTATATAGGGACAACAATATATTCTAGGTCCAGCAAATAGCAAAGCAAAAGCAGGAATGTATGGGTTTCAGTGAGGTTTACAGGAGCAATGTAACCACATGGTAGGGGAATCTTCCCATTAGAAAAATGAGGCAAATATCTTGTGGGGAGTTAAAGGGCTGGTAAAGCAGGTCCATCAAATCAATTACGTTCATTAGGAGGGGTAGATACAGGAATTTTTTTTTTTTTAATAGAATTGCTGAAGAAATGGTTATGCATTTTGGAATATCAAACAGTTTCGTTAGCAACCCTCCCTAATGTTTTAAAAATACAAATTCCACAGTCAGAACCCCAAACTCTTAAGTATTAACAGAAAGAGAATGGATTTTCTGAGGAACTGTTAGGCATTCCCAGTTTGGGTCGATACAACGAGGAGCCACAGATGCTTAACCCTTCAGAAACTTGGGATTTAACTTAGTTAGTTAAGCCATTTTGGTGCCTGCCTTTAGACACTTATGTCAGGAAAAAGTCTTGATCTACTTTTATATGCAACTGTGGTTTATGCTTTTAGTTCCAGTTTGATTTGCAGCATAAATAAGTTCTAAAATAAAGCTAGCATGTACTGAAAAGCTTTACGACACTGTTTTAAATATTGCTGTGGAAAACAACACTTTAACACGCAAGAAAACCCACCCCAAACCAACCACTGCCCTGATTCTAAATAAACAGACAATAGCTGTCAGTATTAGAAAGCTGTTTCTCTGAATTGAATTCAGCATATAAAATTATCAGGTTTCTATTCAGTCTTTAGGGATACCCTCTAATCATTTATTCATTTCTACTTACGGACCTGTTTCCTCTCAATTGACAGGGAATGGCTGCATAAGGTTTGAAAAATCAGAGGCCTTTCCAAATGGACTTAAAAACTGACAGCTTCCAATTGCAGGCTACAGATTCTTGTGAAATTTAGTTCTGATAACTGGATGGTCTGGATGTACCCTTATAGGACCTCTGAGCTATTGAAAAATACTATGAGTAACACAACCAGACTATAAAGTAAAAATGCTGTTAAAGTAGCCAAGACACACCTTGGTGTTGCCATGTACAGGTGGGCTGTTCAAGCTCCCACCAGGACTGCTACAGGAAATAGTGTTGTGGCTGACAGAAGAGCATGCATTTCTCTAAGGAGCAGCTGCTGCAAATACTGAGGTGGAATGAAAAATAAAAACCACGTTTACTTCATAACCTGACATTAGATATATCTAATTTAACGATATGATTAATCTCCTTTATTTCCTATTTCCTTATTTTTTGTATCCTCTGAAATTCATTCCTTTAAGTAAACAGCCCTGCTTTTTTTTTTCCTGTTTTCCCCATATTTTTTCATTTGTGTCATCCTTCAAAGCGAAGTAACCCCCTCCAGTTTAGTTTAGAAATAAATCAATATCTTTCAAAAGTGGAAGGCATGTGCACTCAATGAAAATAGCAAAAAAGCTTCACTGCGGACAAGTCGAATGTTAAAACTTAATAAAAATGGGATGAAAAGATTAGCGCGAGAAACAAGCTGTTGAAGTTTCTAAAATAAAAGAAGTAATAATAAAAAGTTTTTCATATCCATCAAAAGCAAGAAACTTGCCAGAGAGTTTATGGGATTTACAAATGACCAAGATGTAAAAGAATCATACAAGGAAGATAATGTCATAGCAGAAAAGAAAAATGAATTCTTCATATCCATGTTCCCTGCGAAGATGGGAAATTTGGTTGTTTCCCTGTGTTTGAATGTCAGTCTCAAAATGAAGTGTCAGCAGAGGAGATTTTTGACATATCGATAAAAAGTAACAAATCATCAGGACCAGATGGTATTTACCTACGAGTCTGAAAGGAATTCAAATACATGATCACTGAGTTAACTGTTTTTTAAATCCTACTGCTTCAGGATAAGAAGTAAGGGAGTAAGGAAAGAGAGGAAAGGAAAGAGAGAAGAGGGAGGATGAAGGGGGTAGGCAGAACNTAAATATGTCTTGTTCAATAACTGGAATAATTATTCAATCATAATTCTATCTATTTCCAGAATGTAAGTTTATATTGCATTACAATTGCATACAAAAATGCTACTAGCAAATCTCTGTTGGGGTTTATGTGGAAAAAAAAAAACCACTACATTGTTTGGATGACCATCTTAAACATTTTATTTATGTAGATTCTCTTATTTTTAAGTATTCTAAACATTTAGCATATTTTTGAGCTTAAAATTTTAGATATTCATATTTTCTCCTATTTACTTCAGGATGTGGCAGCTATCGCATTAGACTCCTTCTTCTGCTCATTAGGAAGAGAAATCACAACATTAAAAACAAAAGATCTCCAAAACTGTGTTTAAATCTTGTTTTTATAAGGAAATGCAAAATTAATTCCTGACAACATGGCAATTTTCCAATCAAACATTTCTTTTGGTTGCAGAGACAGAAAACATGTGAAGACAGAAAGGCATTGTGGCATTAACAGCTTTAACAAAGCTCATTACACAGTGACTGCTGTAGTTGTGAAATATTGTTCTTTGAAGGGTAATACTAATTCAAGTAGCATAGCACTGCATACGAGTAAGGGGTCCAAAGACCTTGAATGTTGAAAAGAACTACAGATCTTCAAAGTCCCACATACACACAAAACAAAAACGTAGCATGTAATGGAGACCTGAATAATGTAAAAGGTTTTGTCTCTGAGGAAGAGAAGTGAAGGGGAGATTGAAATAGGGGAAGGAGCAGAGAGAAGTGGAGGAGAGAAATATGAACTTTAAGCATTGTAATCAGAAGAGGTGAATTGTCACTTCTTGCCTAATTGTCACAAACAGAAATATCCAGACTCAATGAGTAGCTGAAGAATGTCAGTGCTGGTGTGAGAAAGTCAGTAGGATAATTACACCAAATCTAAGAGCAGGCAAAGATTTTGCTGGGTTTTTAAAAATAGGAAAAGGGATGAATGGTTTGGATGCTTGGTTTCTAATGGAAAGGTAACAGAAAGGTGTTATGTTGGAGATGAAGAATATTGGTTGTGATTGTTGGTAAGAATTCCTGGTCAAAGTTTGAAATAAAAATAAAAAACTCTTGAATTTAGAGGACTAGCTGAATAGATGTTTAAGGACATTAAAAAAAAAAAAGAAAAAGAATCAACAGACAATGCAATGAAAGACAGAAGAAAGGCCCAAAGGCAAGAGAACCAAAATAACATATTATGCCAATGCATTTCCTTGCTTTTTCCACCTATCCTCATACAAATCAACATGCCTCCTCCATAAAGCCAATGACATTTTTCAAATTTATTTTAAGTATTACAATCCACTAATTTTTTTTTTTTAGCCTATCCTCAAACTTAATTCCTTTTTGGTTAAACATCTTGTCAACTAAACAAAAAACTCAACAATCCAAAATGTACAAGTACTACATAATAGCGATTGGCCTGCTGACTCAGGATATGAATGTTTTATGTTCAAAGGGAATTTAACTTCTACTTTGAGTTCTTTGGAAGTCTTCTTAAATTATCAGGTAGATAAAGTTTGTATCAAAACTGTTTCATATTGATAATTAAATAAAAATCAGTAAATGCTGAAACGGAGGTCCAACTGGAATACAAGTTATATCTATATTCACTGTATGACTCTGTGTATCACTTAATAGTACGAAGGATGAAAGCCACCTTCCTCTGCATATGTTGATATAATGTACGAGTAAATAGGTTGCTGCCCTGGAAGGCATCAAAGAATTGCTCTGTACTAAAGTCTTAATTCAGCAGAATGGGTGATTCAGTGGTGAATGGAATTACATCCAGCTGGTATCCAGTCACCACTGGTGTTCCTCAGGGATGAATGTTGGCCCCAGCCTTGTTTAATACTTTTATCAATTATCTGCATGAGGGAATTGAGTCAGATCTCAAGTCAGATTGAAGACAACACCAAGCTGGGTGGGAGTGTCAATTTGCTGGAGGGCAGGAAGGCTCTGCAGAAGGATCAGGACAGGCTGGATCAATGGGCTGAGGCCAGTTGTGTGAGGTTCAACCAGGCCGAGTGCTGGGTCCTGCCCTTGGGTCACAACAACCCCTGGCAGCTCCAGGCTGGGGCGGAGTGGCTGGAAAGCTGCTGAGTGGGGAAGGACCTGGAGGTGCTGGTTTTCAGTGGCTGAACATGAGCCAGGTGCACCCAGGTGGCATCCAGCTTGTGTCAGCGATGGTGTGGCCAGCTGGACCAGGGCAGTGACCATACCCCTGCAATCGGCACTGGTGAAGCGCTTGAGCTCTTGGTTTGATTTTGGTTCCACACGACAAGAAAGACCTTGAGATGCTGGAGTGTGTCTAGAGATGGGAACAGAGCTGGGGAAGGTTCTGGAGCACCAGTCTGATGAGGAGCAGCCAAGGAAGCTGGGGTGCTCAGACTGGAGAAAAGGAGGCGTGGGGGGGACCTTCTCACTCTACAGCTCCCTGAAAGGAGGGTGCAGGTGTGAGTTGGGCTCTGCTCCCATATAACAAGTGATAGAATGAGAGGAAACAGCCTCAAGTTGTGCCAGGGAAGGTTTATTTGGATATTAGAAATTTTTTTTCCAGAAAATGTTGTCAGACATTAGAACAAGCTGCCCAGGGAAATGATTGAGTCACCATTCTTGGAAGTATTTAAGAGTTGTAGATGTGGCACTTGGGGATATGGTTTAGGGGGAGGGGTTGGCAGTGCTGAGTTAACACTTGGACTTGATAATCTTAATGTTTTTTTCCAGTGTAAAGATTTTTGATACTATGACTCCTGTTGTTAACCATGCTTATAGCAAGGCTTTTGGAAGAAAATTTTCCTCAATTCTTCTTCCTCTTGGAACAGGCCAGATTTGGCACTTTTTAAACACAAGGTGAGAGAGAGGAATTTTTAAAATTTGTGGTTCTGTGGGACACCTGAATTTTAGTTGTTTGTACAAAAAGAAAAAAGTGAGAATAGAAGAGTTAGAGGAATCCTACTTCAATTGTCCAGGACATAAAAATATTAAAGCATTCTTTTAAGAGATGAGCTGTATTGCTTAAATGCTGTCAAATGAATGAATTGAAGCTGTTCTAGTGGCTGAATTTTTGGGTTGAAGGAAAAGCAACTCCAAGGAAATTGCTCTCCACGGCCTGAACTCTTCTTGCAAGTGTATGACAGCTAGCTTGTACTTCAGAATCAAATGTAACATTTCACTCAAAAAAAAAGAGGTGGAAAAAAAAAGAGAGAAAGAACTTTTAAAATTAGTTTTGTATAGCTCATTTTACTTGTTTATTTATCTTTTGCTTATTTTTCATGTAACTAAGTCAGAAAGTAGTTTTCGTAAAGCTATTCCTGGTTGATAATTTTCTATGATTTTCTATGATACCCTTTGATTTAAATTTAGATGAGGTTTGAAGAGTATTGAGAAGCTTACTTGTGTCAGAGAGTATTTCTGATATATGATTCCTGATCCCTCATTAAAAGCAGAAATGTCCTTGGATGTATTTATTTATTTAACCTATAAATCGGGTTTTATTTTCCTTAAAATTATGTTTATTTTGTTTCATTTAATTACATTTTATTTATTAATAAAGTATCTGAGGGTAATTTTTCCCACAGAAACCTAAAGACAAATGTATTAGCAAGAACCAAGGTATTTCAAAATTAGTTAAATGTCCCCTGCTGTCCTCAGCAAACTTTCATTTGCCTGATTTATATTCTTTTTGTTGTACTTTCTTTGGGTTTTTGTTTGTTCATTAGTTTGCTTGCTTTTTGAAAAACAAAAACAACACAAAAACAAAAATAAAAGAAAAAAGGAAAAGTTGATAAATGGTGAGTTTAAATGAAAGACACGGTGGAATTCAAAGAGAGGAATAGAAGAAATAATTATCCTAGAATCCATAATGACAAGGTTAATGTTTCATAGTACAAAAATATTTTATTTACGTTAGGAAAACTGCATTTCCACTCTGAATTGCACAGGGGATTTAAGTCTGCTTTTTTTCTGAAATCAGGTAAAGTTACAAGTTTTCTAAGACACAGTGCCATTATTCTAAAACTTTGCAGGAGGGACAAGAGCCAAAAAAAGTGCAAGGATCCAATACACATATAACTGACTTTCTGCAGACAAGCAGGACACAGCCATGGATTACAGTAGATGAGGGACTTGGGCTCCAGACAGAGTGAAATCTTCTACTCAGCAAAACCGGACCTTGATCTCAGTGAAGACCTTGAGTTCTACCTCTGTTCCAATCCTTCTACGAGTATTAAATTTCTGTACAAAAGTGGCCTGAAAAGGAAATTGCAATTGCTTGGCAAGCAGTGCTTTCTCTTAATTCAGCCTCTATCTGCTTGTGTTGGGTTGTAATTCTCTGCTGGGATCTGACATTGCCAGAGGACAGGCTTCCTGGCTCAAAATGATGACTTATGGTACTGGTCCCATTTTCATGCAGTGGTTGTTAAGATCTCCTGGCTACCAGGAAACATCCAGACTGAAAGCCGGTGATTTTTTAAAGTTTTGATGTTGGTGACAACATCCATATATTTATGTGAAATCCTGATAAAACAGACACAGATAGAAGATACAGTGTACCTATATATTTTCAATTTAAACAGCATATGTACATATAATTCTAAATGGGATCATAATTCAGATTTACTGATACTAATCCAAGCAAAGTTTAATAGTATTCTCTACAGATTGAGAATTTGGAGACTTAGGCCGTAAAAGTGTAAGAAAAAGCTCGACATTCTTGCAATTCCTCCTCGGTAAGTGTTTAAAATTTCAGTCTCTGCAAGGTTGATTCTGCTCTCATCTATTTAGATTTTACACCAGTGTGTTTTCATCAGCTATATCAAAGGTCCGATTTTATACTGGTGGAACTGAAGGTAGATGTCATTATCCATTTCACTGAATATTTGTTTAGTATCTTTCATAGTCTTCCACAGATCCTGCTCCCCACCCCATGCCCCCAGGGTGTGTCACACTTTAAAGTATGCTCATGTCAGGTCAGCTTCTATCTAGTGAAAACCAAGCCTGGCAATTTGTTACTTCTGATAACCTGGAGATGTCATCCAACACCTGGAATGTAAACTAAACTTATTTGGACAAGAAGCTTCTGTTAAAATTGATTGTTTGATTAAGTGTGACAGAAAGCATTAGGCCAACAAAACCCCTGAACAATTTAAGACCTTAAGGTGACCTTGCAAAATTGATAAGGCATCTAAATGTAGTTATGCTTTAAATAAATAAATCAGAGAAATTTATCTTAGTGTATTTTTAAAATGGTCATTCTGTTGTTATGTTATTGTTACTTATCACATATTATTGTGGAAAGATAAACCTCTGGTGAGATGAATGTCCATAAACTCAGAAATATATTCCTATACTGCTTAGACTTACAATTTAAATTCTGTTGCATTCTTTTATTCATCTCTCTGAAGATGACAACATGTTGTTTTGTTTTTTTTTTCCAGAGTAGAATAAATAGAGAAAAATCAGAGATTAATCTGTTAAAGATATCCTAGTAGCAATTTTTAAAAGTGTATTCGGTATGTCATCACTGGAATGGTATTGTGCGCATCTAATAAATATATATGGTTTGCTAGTGAATACTTTACAAGGAACATTCTGGAAGTACAGTGATTCAGTGTTATCACTAGAATTCTAAGCAAAAGCATAGCATTAAACAGATGGTGAGATTTATTTTTCCTGTTTACTCCTCATCCTGTTAAACACAGCTATCAAAATGATTGGCTGGCACTTTTTTTGTCATGTATTTGATACTGATGGTGACTATTATGATAGCCATAATGATAATAATAGCAATCATAGTAATAAGATTTTTTCCTGATACTTAAACTGAAACATCCCAGTTAAAAAGACTCTGCATGTCCCATGAAGGGAAGGTACAAGTGATTTTCGTTCTTTTTTTACAAATATGTCAAGCAAAGCTAAAGAAAGTTACACTGATTTATATTTGCATTCTTCCTTTTTACTTTTAATTTTGTTCTTTGTTGCAGAGATGAATTTTACTCAAAATAAAAGTGTAAATTATCATACAAAACGAGGCATTTCAGTCATATGGTAGTTTCTCATTAGGTTGGTCAAGTGTGTATGTGCAAGATAAAGGCTATTTCACAGTCTTTACTGCCTTCGTATGAGTTTCCATCTCTTAGTTGACAAGACATATCAATCTCACTTTTCATATTGTCATACCTTTTGACTTTTTCTCTCTGTTACAGTAGCATGCTTGTACACACCATGAGCTTTTTTTAAATTTAACATGGGGAGAGCTTTTCTTCTTTTTGTAGAATCATAAATTGGCTTGGATGGGAAGGGACCTTAAAGATCATCTAGTTCCAACCCCTCTGCTGTGAGCAGGGGCACCTTGCACTAAAACAGGTTACTCAGATCCCCATCAAGCTGGTCTTTATTTTCTTGATATCCATAAGTCTCTAGCCCAGTATTCAAAGACAATTCATAGGAGCAGAAGAGGAAGTATGAATTCTTATACGTAAAACAAAGATGGAGTTGAAAAAGTGATATGATGTTATCTTCTGCCACCAAAAAATACCTCAAAATTATCCTCAGCTACACACACAGCATTAATATAACATATATGTGAGATGACTGTGCAGGTTAACCTGAGTTAAAGTTTATCTCAGTCCTGATACAAGTGCCAAACTTAAGAAAAACACCTTATCTCAAGGAAGGGAACGTATTTCAGTGACAGACTTCTCTTTTGTAGCTGGTATTCCCATCTGCCCGTGGTGTCACCACCCTAAAAATTTCTGACCCTTGTGAACAAAGCATTGTGGACATTCAGTCCAGAGTACACAGATATCTATCTCAGCATGTAGAGTCTGCTTCTGGATCCAAGGGTCTCAATTCTAGACATTACTGAGAATCACCATGCCTTCTGATACTCACACTCTTGCCCTAAAGAGGCTCGTAATAGGTAGATTCTGACAATGGGAGTATGATAAATCTCCTCTGAGAAAGATACCATTGCAACCAGTGAGATCCACTGCTTTATAGTGCTGAATATTGCATGATGTGGCCTTATTTCTGACTGAGTCATAAGAAAGACTGAGACACTTGAATACAGCAGGAAAATTCCCCCTAAACCTTCACGTGTTAAGGACAGGTGCAAGGCTAGAAGTTAAGTTATGCCTGAAAGACATTCACCTGAGTAGTGTTCTGATGGCATCCTTTCACCTTATCCCCATCAGAGGTTTTTCAACAAAATCTGCTCTTCCTGTGAGCGCAGAATTGAAGTGGTTGAACCTGTTTGAATCCCTGAGTGATGCCAAGCTGTTATGTTGCAACCCAGTTCTGGATGTCTCCTTCCTGGGCACCCTTTTCACCCTTTCCAGCTGCATGACAGATCATCTTGGGGACACAAATCAGTTTCAATCGGCATCTGTCCCTAAGGAAGCAGAAATCTGAAGCCTTAGCCACAGCACACTTGTCCCATTAGATCTGTTCCTCTCATCTGCTTTTTCTGTATTGAAAAAGGTCCAGAGAATGGAGCCTAAGGAGATGAGGAAACAAAACAACATCCAAAAGGTACAAAATACAAATAAAAATGAAGGGAAATAATCTCCCAAGCTAAAAAGGGAGCAAAATCAGCTTGCATTCAACAGGTCTTCATCTAGCAGCTCTCAAAAAGCTACTAGTTAGTATTCCAGTTCCAGGCTCTGGCAAGCACCCCATCTCATTATGAGGGAATATAATCTTCTTTTTGCTACATCGTTTGTTTTTAATAAATCACATGCAGAGCTTTTATAACATAAGCCTCCAAAATAAAACCCGTGTACACACATCTCACATAAATAAATAAAATAATAAACACACATGCATACTCACACAAGCAGAAGCCAAATAATTACTGAGTTGCCAGGGTCTCAAATGCTGGATTGTAAATTATAAATTGGTTTGAGAGTTTTGCCCTGTTTGACTCAGTTATGATAAATATGCTTCAAAATGTAAACTGTGTGATGCTGACATACTGTGGTGTATTCACAAGGTATCTGGGTTCCTCTGATATATGATTATGGCTACTGCAGAAAGGTTAGCATTTTACCGGCTTCTGGACCAAAGACAAACTCTTTTAGGTCTGCACTATACCATAAGTTTTCTTTGGTAAATTATTCTCTTTCACTATGTTGAAACTGGGAGCACTAATTTCATACTTAGATATAATAAAGACTATCATGTAATTTTCTAAATAAGAACGTTTAAAAGCTGCAGATATGCACAGTAGAACACATGGAATTACCCAAAATTAAGATCTTTACTACAATAAAAATGTAGCTTTTTGGTTTGCCTGATAGTTTTGTTTGCATGGGTACGTTCAGTGCATGCTTCTCCAGCCTCTTGTAATGAAAACAAGTAAAAAACTTTTACGAAAAAAGAGGCAATGTTTTACCTTAAGAAAGCCACAATGTTTTAGGAATTTAAGAATTTAAGTTCAGATTTAAGAAATTAAATAGATTTTTGTGACATGCAACGGATTCATAGCACTAAGTAGATAAAGCATTTATGGCATGCTATTTCTCATTCACAGTGTCAGAAATTACATGGACCATCCTTGTCCCCACGTATTATGGGATGACGGGTAAGAATTTTCTCTCAACAAATTCCTGGATGACATAAAATTAGAGAGACGGCTAGCACCGGGATTCACAAGTTTCTCCACAGGTTGCAGAAAAGATCCTTGAAAAGCCTCATGAAGTTCTAAAAATGCAAATGCGAAATTTTGTATCTGGAACGGAATAAGGCCACGCAACAGTACAGACTGGGAACCACCCAGCAAGAAAATAAGCTTTGCTTTGTACTTCCTAACTATAACTTTTTTTTTTCCCCTCGCCCTTTGTAATTCTATAGTCTGAAGGGTAAGAAAATGTGTGAAACTGGGTTTTTTGTGGCTGTTCCATCAGTGATTTTGCTATGGGCAACTGCTGAAAAAAAAAAAAAAGAAGAAATAGTCGAGAAAAAATGCCAAAATGGCCATTATCCCTTTATACTTCCATATACTTTTTTATTATTTGAACATCACTCACATTATAGTTTTTGAGCCCAGGCCACTGATTCTAATGGCCTTTAAGAAATTTTTTCAGTGTGTCCTGTGCAGTAACTCAAAATTCGAAACATAACAGATGCAATAAAAAATACTCTGTGTAGTTGCAAGCAGAAGGGAAATGGGAAGGGGAAGTGAAAGGAAAAAGGGGAGGGAAAGGGGAAAGAGAGAAGTAAAGGGAGAGAGGAGGGCAGGAAAGAAGGAAAGGATGAGAAGGGAATACAAACCTGAGCATAATTGATAGTCTAAAAGAATTACCTTTCAGCTGTGGTATTTCATAAGAAAGGATTTAAAATCTTAAGTGGCATAAATTCTTTGTCTCCGTAAGGTGTGGTAGGCATTTGCTATATATTACAGATGCATAAGGCAAGGAGATAAGATTGTAAAAGGCATGGGACAATCACTGGACACAGAACTGCTTCAGGCACACCAATCTACAGGTGCTAGCGTACTACAATTACAACAACTAGGCTGAATTACAACTACCCAGCAGAGATGTAATAAAGGTATGAATTATTGACTTGGCATCATCCTGAGACAGCTTTGGTCACAGCCTTGCTATGTTTTGGAGATGATAGAATGAGATTTGTGTGATGTAAAATTATAATCAAAGACAGTTCAGGATGAAAGATGACCGCCAAGGTTATGAACCTTGGTGGGAGGCTGCAAACTCTGATAAAAAAGGCACTGCAAGGAAGAAAGTATTGATCATTCGGTTTCATGGAGCCAACTCTAAACACCAGGGTCCATTCAGAATCTAACTTTGGGATTTATTCACTTGTCCTAGCAGCACATGTAGCTCAGGGAGTTAATTGTATCAGAGTGGTAAAGGATGGTAACACATATCCCAAACAATGCTTTGAAACCCAGGGTCATACAATCTGCCACAAGACAGAAAAGAAGGTGGGAGGAAAATGGATACGATGCCTGTTCCAAGGCATGGTGAACACTGGGATAAAGATCAAGATTAAAAAAAAAATTGCTTTGCAAACCATCAATAATGCCCTGGTTCTATACCTTAAGGCTTTTGTTTATATTAGGTTAATTTTGTGTTTAATATATCCCTATGTGGCTGCTTCTTTTAATCTGAGATAGTTATTAGTATCTCACGACATTCAAAAAGGGGAAGTTGAGAGACACTAAAACCAAACTGTGCTGCACATCAGGAGAGGAGCAAGTAGATAAGAGAAGACTGAGAGAATTGGGGTTGTTGAGCCTGGAGAAGATAAGGCTCCTGGGTGGCATTAATACGGCTTTTAAACACAAGGAAAAGTGCTTTTGCAGAGACATATAGGTATAAGACAAGTGGGAATGGCTTTAAGCTGAAAGAGGGCAGGTTTAGATGGGCTGTTAGGAAGAGATTCTTGACCATGGCAGTGGTGAGGCCCTCGAACAGGATGCCCAGAGAAGCTGTGGCTGCCCCATCACCCCTAGAATTCATCAAGACCAGGCTGAATGTAACATTTGTTATACAACAGGTGCATAAAAGGGGATGTGGGAAAAGGAGCATCCCCGTGGACGTAAAATTTTGTGATAGACTGGTACAGCGTGGTTGGATCTGTGTGTCCTGAGAAGATGAATCTGAGGATGAAGCTGCCCAAAGCATCTTCCTGCTGCTAGCAATAGTGGTAATGGACTGGGAGCGAAGTCAGTACAACACTACCCAAAATTTCTTTCCCCTTCCCCTCTCTCTCAGCTCCAGTTTATGTTTTTCACCAGACACTTATAGACTAAGCTTGCCTTGAATTTTAAGAATTGTGAAAAACAGAACCTCTGAAAAAACAAAAAAAAAGAAAAAAGTAATTGGATAATTCATTGTTTAAAAAAAATAAAATTCATATAGAGCCTTTGACACATCTGAACAACAAATATTTACAAGTAATTAGAAGTATCCTTCCTCTTTGCTCGGAAACAAATATTCAGATCTTTACGGAGCACTTTTTATTTCAGCCTCTTTTTAGATAGATGATTTTTTCATTCTTTGTTTTAGTATACACTTTTGTTAAACATTTCCTGAAAATGTCAAACTCCTGCTGAAAAGTAACCTGTACTTCAGTGTAATAACCAAATATTAGAAAATATTCACCTTAATCAGAGAGAGACCATCAGAAATATCACAGAATGTGATATGTGCTATGACTCACTGGTTTAACGATCATATGAAAGACCTAATATAAAGTAAAAATGAAGACTGAAAATGTTAATTGCAAGCTGATGACTGGAAGCATTCCATGAGACAATGAATTAATTAATAAAAAAATACTAAGAAAGGTTTATAGCAAAAATCAAAATTCATTTTGATTTCTCAGGGTTCTTAAAGAACTATATTAGCTGACTAAAAACATCCTGTGTAGAATTTGGAGCATAAAAGAAGAGAGAAACATAAGGGGGGTGGGAGGTTAAGATGATAGACTTAAGCCTGGTCTTTATTTTAAATTTTCTTTATTTTTCTAATTCATTTTATTACTAAAAAGTTATTGTGAGGAAAGAAAAAAAAAAAAATGAAGGCAGTGGAGGGAGGCAGAGTGAATTAAAAAACCCTGGAAATTTTTTAATATTTGAGAGTTATCAAGAAAATGGAAAACGTAAAAAACAACAATAATAAAAAATATATGAAAAAATTAGCTGTTTTAAACTATTTTTACTTTTATTAAAGCATATTTTCTGTAAAAATATTTTATTTGTAAAATTTGACTGACGATTTAGTTGTTTTTTTTCTTAGTTCATCTATATCTCCACTGGCTCCTGTAGCAACCCATAATTATTTCACTCAGTTTGAATCTTTCTCTCCTTAGTTTTCTAAAAGTCCTCTCTCTTCTCTTCTCTTCTCTTCTCTTCTCTTCTCTTCTCTTCTCTTCTCTTCTCTTCTCTTCTCTTCTCTTCTCTTCTCTCTTCCTCTCCCCTCCCCTCCCCACCTTGCCTTTTGCATTTTTTCCTTGTTCTTTTTAATTTTTTTCCTTTTTCCTTTTTTCTCCCATTAAGGATTAGAAGAATAAAGATTAATAACATTAATCCAGTATCTCACATGAGTGAAGTCTGAGATGATATTATCCAGTATTGTCTTCTTAGTCAAGTTTATTTCATAGCCAAGTTTTTCCTGATGTTTAAAGAATTTGGGCCAAAATCTTTTTCGTGGCCCTATTTCATAAACATGATTAAATTAAAATAATTAAACTCAAATTAAAAGATTTACACTGTGTCATAGGAGAGTTTCACATCTTTACATAATTTCAAATACACATGAAAAATTCAATAACTCATATTAATTCATTTTCACAACATGATCAATTAAATTGTATTTTGCAGACATTGAAGTACGGTTTTATAGCATCAATAACAAATGTAATAAAACTGCATTTCCTTATTAGGTCTTTTTTAAAGAAAGAAACAACAACTGAGTATCATTTTCTTTAAAGTTGCTTTCTTTCAAAAAATGGTTTAATTGTTCTTATATTGCATAATAAAAGAACAGACGGTATTGACAAAATTAATTCTAGAAAAAAAATGGTTGCTGTTTGTTTTTTATCTTCCAATAAAGCACAATGCTTGACTGGAATTTGAAAAATGGCCTAATAAAAAGAAAACACTTACTTACAAAAATGTGAGAATTGGTAAAAGAGTTGGTTTACTTTTTGCCATTAAATAATGGATTTAAAGAACTGCAAATTACTGTAAATATTTTTACTTGGAATGACTTTATTTGTAAATATTCTAATGAATTATAGAAAATGTTTTAGAGTAGGATTTTTTCTTTTTCTAGCGTACTTGATACATATTGCTTTTCACCAGATATTTCTCGTTTTTCCTCTCCACTTGCTGCACAAAGGCTTTTATCTTCAAAACTTTTTTCTTCCCTGCTGATACACAGGCTGGGAGAGAAGGGAAACTTACTTACTCAGGAAGGGGGTAAATTAGCCTGTAGAACTTCTTCTATGAGGTCTGAGAGGTTTTCACTGACCTTTGACTGTCTGAGAAAGATGATGTTTGTGTGGATCAGAGACATCAATAATTCTGTGATTCTTTTGTCCTAGGTCTTTGAAATCACGCTCAGTCTGGTCCCAGAACTTGTCTGGGTCAGCACATCACCTAACAAGGAGAGTATGGAAGCACATCGACATAACAGGCTGCCTGTCTCTACTGTCATGTGTGGAGTTTGGGGAAATGCCTGGCGGGCAGAACCTCTCACGTTCGGAATACACTAATTTACTAATCTCAAACACGCACACGGACCATAGGGAGTCATTAATATTGCTTGTGCGTTTCTGGAATTCCTAGCTTGGCTTTATGTTCAAAGTTCTTCCTGGGAAGAATTGAAGCTGAACATTCCATGTGACCTCGTGTTCTTGCAGGTTTTTCCGTAGGTCTTTTTGAGACTGGACACTTCCTGCTGCTTGTGTACCTATCCTTAACATCAAACCTAGTAGATTTTTATTAATACACTAGAGAATACAGCATAAAAAGCAAGCAGATGGTGTGGTTTATTGCTTCACTTTGCCATACATTTCTAATACCACTGTGTTAAATTATAAGATTTAGGACAAAAAAACATAAGAAAATCGGTTAAAGTTGAGATATCATCCTCATAAGGTCTGATGTCAGAAAGAAATGGTTTTAATGAGGCATTTGATTGTCTCTGCAGTGCATGTATTAAAGAGAAACAATTTATGGTTCTTTGATCTTCCATACCAGAATATTTTGAAAGTGGACATCTGTAACCACTTAGGAATAGGAAAATGAATTTCAGGTTCTCTGTTCTCAACAGCATTTTTAATTGGAAATTATGACCTCCTCAAAGCCTGAGGAGAGTTTACATGTGGAGACTTCCTTAGTTGGAAACTTCCACATTGTCCATACAGCTAGTTCACAGAATGCTGGAGTTTCCACACTGAAGCCTGAAGATCTCTTTTGTAGGGATACCACCTTAGTATTGAGATGTCGTCTGCCACTGGGAACTCTGACAATATGTGTAGCAAAAGCAATTTTAACAACCTTGGCATTCTCAAAAAAACATCCCAAAGAATTTGATACGTTCCTATTATGCTCAGGCTGAGCTGTGGTAGGAGCATTTGTGAGATGCACCACTTCAGGGGTCAAAACCTCTGTAGGTCTCAGAAGTCAGGGGTAAGAGTTTATAATTCTTTCATATATATTCACTAATGTTTCAGTGTACAATATTGTCTCAGTATATGGTAGAGGCAAATTCAGCTTAAATCACTGAAACTCTCATTTCATATTTACATATCCATTTAAAACAAAATTTAAAACCCCTAAATGAACAGCAGTATTTCTTACAAGTCATTTTTTTACCTTAAACTATAAGCCTTTTTTACCTTCATAGTAGTGATTTATTTTGTTCTCTGCCGTTGTTATCCTAAACAATATTCAACATGACAACAACATTTAAAAATTATTTCACTTCATCCTATCTGTTTGGCAGAAAAAGAAATAGCAAGAATTATCTTTGTAGATTGCTTTTTTGTTTGTGTTTTGAAGACAGTAGAAATTCATATTAATTTAAAGGAGAGAAG